>CM033792.1:48646888-48665825 GCA_019656835.1 Rhododendron ovatum | reverse complement strand
ATGCTAGATATATAGTGAGAGAGAAGAATGAGGGGATCGAGAGATCGAGAATGAGAATGTGTTTGTGAAGAGGCTGTATATATATATGTCGATCGGGAGTTGAGATTTTTGGTGTGAGAAAGTTGAGTTGGGATGCAAGCTATATATAGAGTTTTTGTTTAGTAAGGTGGGAGTTGAAATGCTTAACTAGATTGAAGATAGAAAAGTAACCCAAAAAATATATTCCAGGATCGTACGTATTAGCCTTGGTGTATCATTGTTTAAAAAGAACCTCTCTCTCTCTCTCTCTCTCTCTCTCTCTCTCTCTATGTTCCTAGTAACAAGTTGGACATTGGAGGATCTTTAACGCGCAAAACATGTGATTACCATGGGGGTGGTCCGTTCTATATTCTCAAATTGACATCAGTTTCACCACGTAGGCTCAACGCAGTAAGAAGTTGGGCATTCAGTGTTATTTATGGATCGACGCAGGATTTGTGTTAAGCAACACTTCTTCATATTAATAATAATAAAATATTTTATAGGTATATATATATTGTTATTTGCGAAATTCGAAGAAGAGACGATATTATATATATGTGCTCAACTAACGTTTAATTTTATGCATGCAACCTAAAAAATGATTAATTGACAACTTGAAATTTTGAAAAATCTCACAGTATTTTTCTTAATTAACCTAAAAATTACTAGTATAACACATTAACACGTAAGAATATTTGAAGTTGTATAGGGCTTGGGTCCCCCTTAACCCCGGCACATAAGCCGTTCCACAACTCCCGAATGAAACGGATACTCATATCTCATCGCACTAGTATAATTTAGTTCATTACGAGCTAGAAAGTTCTATTAGGAAAATTAAATGATAAATAAAGATTTTAAAATTTTTTTGCCCCCTTAAATATTGGTATTGACTACTAAACTATTCTGATTTTTGTCTTAAAGTTATAGTTTCACGGTCAAATATCTTTCTCATGCTTGAACTTCCAAAATTTGACACCCCTACGCTCAAAAACCGAAATCCTAACTCTACCCCTAAACACCTATATCTTGAGCTAATTCAGCTAGTATATTTTAGGCTTTGTTTGGAACCTATGAAAAAGAAAGAAAAATGATTTTTCCTTGTTTGGTTTGAGAGGCAACAAAAAGGAAAATAACAAAACAAGGAAGAATTTTTGTCCCTACTTTCCTCCTCACTTTCCTTTCTTTTCTTTTTTTCTTTCCTCTAAGTTCCAAACAGGCCCTTAGTCTTTCTAGTCCTTCGTTACAAACTTAAATATCTTTTTGATTGTCGATAATGCATGTGATGGTACTTTTATATACCCTAATCTTTACTCTCATGTGAGGCAAAGAATGTAATATCATGTGTCTTTCTACATGAGTGATTATACATCCATCCAACCGGAGCACGTGCGGTGCTCCCAGACTTTTATCATCACACATTCACATGGAATCCATTAACTTATAGTCCTTGTTCCACGTGAATGTAATTACCGCGTAACGGAGATTTATGTGCAAGTAATAATTTTTCCTCTCTACATTGGACATGTTTTCCCCCACTGTACGTTTTTTTTTTCCGAACACGTTAGAAATTCATTAATATCAATATTAAGGATTACAACATACTGTGTGCCTTTAATACAATTGGAGAAAAACCTATTGCATACATGTTAACAAAATACATAACCAAATCAAATGAAGGAATCAAGTCTGACGATAAATTGTTCAAGTTGGTAGAAGTCATAGCCGTGCATGCAATATCGATATCTAGCTGTCATAGTAGTTTCATAATTGACGATGCTTTTTACCGAGACCGATCGATGCCAACCTAGCTTCACTGTACGTTTTGTAGAGATGCACAAAAATATATGGGCCTTGGGGGCCTGGGGGTGTACCTTAACCTTATCCAATTGGGTAGCCTTTATTCTGTCCTAGTGGGGAGATTCGCGTACCGTACAACTCTATGAACCCCGAAAGGTGAAGGAATGACGACGGAGAGGAAAAAGCCTGGGAAGAAAAATGTGATTAAAAAAAAAAAAAATCAACCTTTGAGTTAATTGTCGTGTTTTTTTTTCTTCTTTTAAGTTGGTGTCTTGCCAACCATAGTCACACTGTCCTTCCATAGGACCCTCCGCTCGCGTGCGCTGTCATTTTTCGCTTTGCGCTTTCGTGAATTTTAGTAGTTTGGAATGTTTTTTGAAAAACGCTTTCGATCATGCTCGCGCTCCTGCAAGCCTATGAGCGTTGCACATTATGTGACTTAGTTTTCAAGTAGTGTGCTTGATTTTCTACACGTTTTTCATTTGGGTGTCAAAAAAATAATGTAAAAGTAAAATCCAAACAAATATTCCCTCCCCATAAGGAGCCACAATATTGCAATGAAAACGGAATGAAATGCCACTAAGATCTGATTATCCGAATAAAATCATACTAGAATGAAAGCACAAAACAATTCAGCAATCCTGTTGATTATTCTATGTAAAATAAAGCCCTAATGCGAAAGACACCGATAGTGGCCATACCGACGGTGAACCGACGGGCATGTAGGGTCTACTTTGAGTTCTGCACAGATGATCTAGTTTTCATTAAATGCAGCATAAATCATGAGTTCACTCTAAAATTATGGCCTTTATATATTGGATTAATCTTTTTCCAGTTTCCAATTTTTTTTAATTAAATCGATTCATGCAATAAAGTATTTTTATTAGAATTTCCCAAAATGGCAAGGTGGAGTGAGCTTTCGTACAAAGAAGTATCCTCAAGCAATTCCTTTCGTAGATTTGGCACTAAAAGGTGAGAAATTAAAATAATTGTATCTAACATTGTTTTGAGATATGATCAAATTGGCATTGAAAAAAAGTTACTTTCAAAGTTATGCTGACTTACCACTTCAAGTCCTTCATGGCCACATGTTCATGATTTGCCTTTCTAGCTAGCTAGTAAAAACTTCTAACGATAAGATTGGTTTTTGATGTTGATGCAATTTTTTTTTTTTATGCATTATTCACCGCCTAGTGGCAGTGTTAAGAATTTCCCTTTGTTCTCTTCATTTTTTAGACTCAGCTCGTTATCAAGACGAATGACGAATCCAAGAATCATTGTTTCACGAATCTAACGAAAACAAATATCGGACGACGCTGCATGAAGGCACTCAAAACTCTCAGTAAGTTAGATCAAACACACCCTTCTAATTAATTTCTTTATATCAAACCCTTCCTCAGTACTCCAGCTTGCTATTCCACTTGTTTCTTTAGATTGAGATAAAATCTTCATCGAGAATAACCAAGATTTTGGAAGGGGAAGATGAGTACTGCTAAAAGGATAGTAAGTACGCAAGAAATATTGCCATCCTTCACTAATTTGTCTTGGATTGGAAAGCGAGAGAAAGGGAGAGAGAAAGGGGGGAGAGAGAAAAGAAAGTAGTGGAATTGTGCCAATCAAGCGGGCATGAGAAAACTATTAAGCGTCTGTCTTTCATGAAATCGCATGTTCGAATTATATAAAGGCCAAACTTTTCAAATCTTAGACCTACTGAAGGGTTTGCCCGGTCTCAACTTTAGGCCCCCAAAATTAGTTGAGATGTGCGCACGTTAGTCCAGACATTCGGTTATAAAAAGAAAGTAGTGGAATCGCAAAACAAACTGCAGAAAGCTTCTAGGTAAGGAACAAAAATCTAATAGAAGCCGCGTACGTGTGTGATGCCAGGACCCGACCTCGCATTATTCTACTTTATTTTGATTCCCCAATTGCGCTGAAATTGACCTCTCTCTCTCTCTCTCTCTCTCTCTCTCTCTCATATCCATCAAAGAATGCATGTGCTTATCTCATATATACCACACACGGTCTTACTTTTTAGGGTTCTTCTGGATGAGGGGGAAAAAGAAGAAGTCAATGGGAAGCTTTGTCAATTATTTCTGATATTCGTTTGCTTGCTAGTGATCTGAGGCTTTCTTTTTGATGGATCCCTCGGGAAGGAAATGAGGCTGCTCATTGGATTGCCTCCTCTCAAGCCTCTTGCTTAGGTCTAAATTGGGTGGGTTCCCCCCCCCGCCCCCCGCCCCCCGTTTTGGTTTCTATTTTATGTAATAGATGCTATTGCTTATCAATGAAATACTGTTCAAAAAAAAAAAAACCTCTGTACCCAAATTCCTCGGTACACCTTTGTTGATGTATTTTTGATCGTTAGATTAAATGAGAATTTTTTTTTATCTTTTTGAATTCTCAGCCAAAAATATATTGTACATGGGGTACATGAAAAAATTGCGTACAAAGGTGGGAAATATACATAATTATGCACTACGAGAAATTCGATATCTCCCAAACGATTTTTTTTTGTAACGCTTTGAAAAACCGTTGGTATAAACTGTGTACGGTAACGGTTTTCAAAACGTTACTAGAAACAGGACTATAGCAACGGTTTTCATGCAACCGTTAGTAGATTACAAGACTATAGCGACGGTTTTTAATAACTGTTACTAAAAACTAAACTATAGCAACGCTTTCGATTAACTGTTACTATAAACTGGACTATAGTAATGGTTTTCATTAACCTTTAGTAGATTTTTACACCGCCAAAACCAATTTTTTTTCATGCGATCGGTTTTCCAAACCCGAACTAACAATTGAGACGGTTGACATTTTTTCCATGTTGATTAAATCATTATCGTAAAAATTTGACTCAATCGGATTTAGAAAGCTTCTTTATCGAGACACAATATCATTAACAAAATGAGTTTTTTTATCCGATCAAGTGTGTAGTGATACTTGATTAACTTCATTTTTGGTATGAATAATGTACAAATGAAGTACTCGTTAATAGGTAAAAGATAGACGGTTCCGATCGGGAAAAAAATAACTCAGGTGGGGGTCGGGTCTTACAATCTAATACTTTAATGTCTCGGGATGCATCAAATGTGGTCCGATCAGGCGATCGCCGATATCCGACGATCTTCGATGTTGGTGACAGTGACGGAATTAGTGAGACGTGAAATCCCAACGGTTTAGATTGATGATTGTAAAAATTGAGTTTGTAATTACATTTAAAATATATGTGTTCAATGTAATTCATAACAAATTATGTCTTGTGTTGTACTTGAATGCACAGTAGCCACTCGACCACAACACAACCGTGATGATTGAGACCATTGATTTTGGTTTCCTTGTTGATTAAATCATTCTCGTAAAAATTTGGCTTGATCGAGTTTAGAAAACTTCTTTATTAAGACAAAATTTCATTAATAAAATAAATTTTTTTGCCCAATCTAGTGTGTAGTGATACCCGATTAATTTCATTTTTGGTACGAAGGATGTACTCTTTACTATGTAAAATATTGACTGTTCCAATAGGGGAAAAAAAAAGGATATTAGTAGGTGTTTGTATAGTATAAACCGAATTTAAAAAATTGGATTAAGAAAAATCCAGTTCGTATAGTATAAGTATTAGAAGCTATTTGAAATTACCCAAGTTGTGGGCTAACTCAGCTGGTTCGCGCGAGAGCGTAGACTCGCGAGGTCCTGGGTTCGATTCCCAGGAGGAGCAAGAATTATTGCTCTGCCATGCGGGCGACATGTGTGTGCCACATCCGTGCCACGTGGCCATTATGTCACATAGTGGTGGTTTTTCAAAAAAAAAAAAAAAATTGCCTTACTAATGCTCGTCAAAACTGTTGCTATACCTCTACATGGACGGATATCTCGCGACGGTTGGGGAACCGTTGGTATAGCCTTTAGTGACGCTTTTTGTGTTTTTTAGTGACGCTTTTGACCATTACTAGATCCCGATTTTCTTGTAGTGATGTTTTGGTAACAAATAGTCTTCCCGTCCTATAGTTCACTTCATTACGAAAAGTTATGTCGTTTATTGGATAAAATAGCAACACTTCTGTTCGTAAATCCTTAAAATTTCTGTAGTAATGTAAGAAATTAATTGAGATCTTTAGATTGGTACAAAGAAATTCAAAAAATATACACAAAAGTAATTTACTATTTTATCCAAGTAATATAAATGCCTCATTTTTTTTAATGAATTTCTACGAGAATTTTTTTTTTTTGTTTCTAAAGAAAAAAGACTGAAAAAATTAAAAGGATGGTGTAGTTCAATCATTAATGGTGTCTAGCTAAGGTTCATGCATGATACTCAATTGTGGAGACCTTTTACTTTTCTCGAGTACACCTTTATAAATTCGCATCAGATGCAAAATTTTGTATGAACGAATGGTCTGAAAAGGAAATGTGGAAATTATGGTTTTCATGATAAAATGACAACAACGAAGAAACAGATAAACTCTCTCATGAGTTGTGGTAGTTCTTCATGAATATTATTCTGCTGACACACGCTTTATATTTTGTATTTTTACTATATGTGTCTATTTAATTCTACAAAAGTTCGTTACATGCATACGTTAATTAATTACATCATTCTTGAATTTACAATTTCTTTTGTATATTGGCAAACATTTGCTCATAAATTCATAATATCAACCTTTAATACATGATCATATTCGTATCATGTTATCTTATGTACTAAACGAACTTGCTTGGAGAATTTCCTCTATTGACGGCAGTGTGCTCTGTACCTTCCCGTTTTGAACAATGTACGTTTAACATCTACTGTTATAAGTTTGTCCCCTGCGCGCAATAACTTCTACAAAGTGCTAATTATAGGATCTTAATCACATAACCAATACAACAATAATTGTATAATTTATTTTGCTAATCAAAATAGTGCACATCCAAGTGTGAGGATAGGAGCTGCCCCTGGTCGTGACCATAGGTCTTCAAACCCGTAGCTATGCGCACTGCCTCATGCCTGGGGGCGAAAGCAATCTGCATGGTAGACTTAGGGTGGACTCAAAGGCTAGGGTCCAAAGATCCGAATCGTGAAGCCACAGCCTTAGGTTGATAAGGAGGCGTCAATAGCATGCCTTGAACCCATGACTTCTGACCCCACCAAATAAGCTGGAGCACCTGGTCCACCACGTACCCCACGTGGTGACAATAATTGAATTAGATATATAATTGAGCTTTAGTATCTTAAAATACTACAACTATTTACTTTAATTCAGA
Source organism: Rhododendron ovatum (assembly GCA_019656835.1). NCBI lineage: Eukaryota > Viridiplantae > Streptophyta > Magnoliopsida > Ericales > Ericaceae > Rhododendron > Rhododendron ovatum. The sequence continues at coordinate 48,658,763 of CM033792.1, read as the reverse complement.
CTTGAGAATTTGTATATCGTCACTACGTACGGTTAATATAGCACGGAATACTATGGTAATGATTTGCAACTTCTTTACCGTACTCTCTAAAACCGACAATTTGATGCGTAAAAATGGCCCTTTCTCGAAGAATAAACAAGTGATCGATGCTTTATATATATACTAATGTATAAGAAGATAACGAAAATGTAATTAATAGGATTGTTCGCAATTTTTTTGGGGCAACGGAAGAATAGCTTTACAGCTAAGTTACTACATAGATTCGACTGTGCAATTCAAATTTTCGGAAAAGCTAGCGCGGACATACCAAACCATGGCTCCCTACTTATTGCATAGTACTCACCCGGTGGAAAATCCATCTCAGATTTTAAAAAATACTCCCAATGTCTGAGCATCCGTCCGAACCAATGAGACTCATCATCAGCTACTATATATTACGCACATTTTCTTGGATTGGAAATTAGAGGCGAATCTTTCCATTGTGAGAGGGACCAATTGGGATAAACCCAAAAACTTTTTCCACCTCATCGGTCAGATGCTCCAGCTCCAACATGGCTCTATATAGCTTCAACTCTCTTTGTATGTATACGTACAGATATACGCATGCACAGAAACACCTCGAGGGAGGGCAGTGGTGCTACTGGTACAGATATTAAATCTGTACCAGCGCGTACAAAAATCTTTTTGCTCTGTTTTGGGTCTCAAAAAAATGATCGGAACAACTCATTTTGTTTAAATTTTTTTTGTTTATGGTCCTTGCAAAAAATAAGCTCAATCAAGTATCGGTAAGGACATTTATAAAACATCCAACTTTGTCATAGAATTCAAGCATGAATTTTAAAGCAAAGTTGGATGTTTTGTGAACACCTTTACGATACCGGATTGAGCTTATTTTTTGTAAGGACCATAAATAAAATATTTTAAACAAAATGCTCGGCTCTGATCATTTTTTTAAGACTCAAAACAGGTCCAAAAAGGCATTTGTACGTGCCGATATAGATTTATGTATGTACCTACATCATTTCCGGAGGGTGTTTGGTAAAAGTTTTGAGAGATATATAACAAGTGGAGAGAGAGAATGATACTCCATCCGACCCATAAAATTTATCCGGTCTGCATAATGAGGATTTCAAAATAACACATTCTTTTCAAGAAAAATTCAAATTTTTTTTCAAGCATTTACTAGATATTAAATTATTAATGAGTTCTTCTAATTTTTGAGAAAAGATTTGAATTTTTTCTTGGAAATAATGTGTTATTTTAAAGTCCTCGTTATGTGGACCGGACAAACTTTATGAGACGGAGGAAGCACATGAAGAGAAAACTTATTGAAAATTGTGTTGAGAGATGAGGGTGGCTCTAGAAAACAGTTTGTTTGAGTCATGAAAACTAGGGGTCTCACAAAATGTCCTAGAGCTGTTTTGTAGCTCAGAATTAGAGCATCAGCAGTAGAATAAATAAATGTGAATAATCAAAACATGCCACATCAGATTTTGATTATCCATTTAGAGGTTGCTAAAATTAACAATGTCAAATCCCACATTGGTTATTTTTTTTCCCACAATCAAAACCAATGGACCCTCCAAACTTTTTCCCTTTATTTCACGCATATTTTTTGAAAAAAACGGGTTATGAAGGGAAAAAAACAATTTACGTTAGAAACAGTTTTTCAAAACACACACTTTATTCACTTAAAAACTGTAAATACAATTTTGAGAAATTTTAAAAGAATTATATTTACACAAATAGTTTTAAAATTTTAAAACCTATAAATACAATTTTTTAAAAACAGGTTTTGTGTAAAAAATAGTTTTCTATAAAAGAGTTTTGAAATTTCAAAAACAGATTTTTGAAAAAAACACTTTATTTACTTATAGTTTTTAAAATTTTAGAAAAAATTGTTTTTTGAAAAAAAAAAGTTTCTAAAAAAAATATTAAAAAAATCTGAAAGTTACAGTTTTTTAAAATTATTTTTTAAAAACATTGTAGAGAGAGAGAGAGAGAGAGAGTGAGAGAGAGCAGGTTTTTGTGTAATGTTAATGTACTTGATTGAGAGATAAAATTTGGTTATTGACAAAATATTGCTAACTTTGATTATTGAAGAGCCAAAATTTAATGAGTTGTTAAGAGGTTGCTAAGTTTAGTTATTCCAATGTGAGCACTTTTTAATCCAACATTGCTAACTTTGACAATTTTTTGTTTTGCTTATTTCACTGTAGATGCTCTTATATATTTTGTGGTTCTAGAAAACAGTGTGTTTGAGTCATGAAAACTATGGGTCTGACAAAATATCCTAGAGCTGTTTTGTAGCTTATAATTATAGCGCATCTTTAACTTTAGTGCGTAAAAAAAGAACATAGAAAACGGCACGAGTAGAAAGATAATTACTCCAAATTAAAACAACTTCCCTCCTAGTAGTTGGCTTTGAAAACCAAAAATTTATAGGTGCTCTTGAAAGAACCGTTATGTAGGCCTCCAACACTTCCCCAAAAATTTATAAATACAAAACACTCTCATCAAATTGATCGATAATCAAGCCTCTGGATCTCACATGGATGTGTAGTTATGAAACATGTTAATGAATAGCGATGTAGTTCTCTTCAAAACCGTACTTCGTCCACCACCATTTTATTCTGCACTCAACAATTTCTCCATTGAAATCTTACGGACGAAAAAGACATCAATACATGCATATACTATAGTGCAATATGATGTGCCCCTACGTGCGTGGTAAAGGATGTCTAAAATTGTACTCCGTCCACCACCATTTTATTCTGCACTCAACAAATTTCTCCATTGAAATCTTACGGACTAAAAAGACATCAAAACATATACTCTATAGTGCAATATGATGTGCCCCTACGTGCGTGGTAAAGGGTGTCCAAAACCATACTCCGTCCACTACCATTTTATTCTGCACTCGACAAATTTCACTACTGAAATCTTACGGACTAAAAAGACATCAAAACATACACTATAACACAATATGATGTGCCCCTACGTGCGTGGTAAAGGGTGCGTCAGGGTCAATGCTGTCAATTTGGGAATATAAAATTGTACGTCCCCATGGTAATCACATTTTGCATATTAATGATCCTCCAATATATGTCCAACTTGCTATTAGTCTAAATCTAGAGAGAGAGAGAGAGAGAGAGAGAGAGAGAGAGGGGGGGAGAGGGGGAGGGAGACGAGGTCTCTCTCAAACAATGATGATAAAACAAGGCTAATTTGTACTACGATCTTTTGGAATATCTTTTCTCAATTTGCTTTTCTATCTGCAATGTAGTACTTGAGCATCTCTACTTACCCACCCCACCACCTCGATCAGTAAACCCTTTATATAGCCTCCATCACCCCCTCCATTTCCTCACAGCAAAATCTCAACTCCCTCTGTACATACATCCTCCTCTTCAAAAGAAAACAACCCTTCACATTCTCCCTCCTCTTTGATCTCTCACTCGTATATACAACGATCTATGGCAAAAAACACGAACACGGTGATGAATTTGGGGGCCCAAGGTCCCCTGGTGATATTCAGCAAGAGCAATTGTTGCATGAGCGACAGCATGAAGATACTTTTCTATGGTTTCGGTGCAAATCCTACGATTTACGAGCTTAACCAGCTTCAAAATGGGAAGCAACTGGAGAGGGAGCTGTTGGCATTGGGCCGTGGGCCAAGTGTACCGATGGTTTTCATAGGCGGCGAGCTGGTCGGTGGGCCTAATGAGGTCACGAGCCTCCATGTCAGGGGAGATCTGGTGAGGAAACTCCTGAGGGCTAGGGCTATTCATATCTGGAATGATGAAAGGAGGGGATAAATTAATCCCAAGCTTCAATCGAATAATGAATAATCCCCATATTATTGTTGCAACGACTATAGTATGGCAATATAAGACTTTTTTGTTATGGGAGAGGTAATTTGATGAGAACGTGTGTTAACCCTAAAAAACGTGAAAGGAATCAGCAACGCAGCAGCAAACTCAGAGACGAAGCAGCTCTCTGAATCGATCAAACCTGCTCTGTCTCTCCTTCTCCTTCTCTAAGACCAAACATCAAACCTGCTCTGTTTTCTTCTTCTTCTTTTCCCTGCTCTGTTTTTTTTCCCTAATAAATTGTGTCTCGCTGCGGAGAAAAAAATTAAAACAAAAATTTGTGCTTCACTTTGATGAGACACGCTTCGCCTCGCGCTTAGGCTCCAGAGGACCTTTGTGCCTTGGTGTGCCTATCACCATTGATAAGAGTTACTTTATACAGACACATATGTAACAGAGAAGTTACAATGAAGATGCCGTAGGTTCTTGTTACATGGGTTGTGTGCTGGTTTTCTGTCAATGATTTCCATAGCTATTTTCTTTTCTAAACTGGATTTACTATTTTGGTAATTGGGTGTTCTATTTTCTGTTTAGAAAAATTCCAAACAATTAATTGTAGCAATGAACTACTCAAATTTGGACTGTTCGGTCCAAATTAAGGATCGAAGAGGATCCAATTCCTAATTAATTATATTCTTAATTAGTTTGAGTTCAATTCAAATCTCCAATTGCTCTTGCATTATGTTTTTCGTTCTCCAATAGTTTATGATTCCCATGATGGGTAATCTTATAACATGCATAACATGCTTACAATTCCCGTACATACAGAATACTGATGTGGTACAAGCATTGTAACGCCCCAAAAATTCAACCTTAACACGTGTCATAAAGGCATAAATATCGCGTTGAAAAATCAAGTCCTCGTCAAACATTGAGCGCATAGACCAAGAGAGAGAGAGAGAGAGAGAGAAGAACTTTCCTTTCTTTTTAAATCCTGATACAATTTATCAAAAAATTAAAAATTAACACAACAAAGATATTTTTCACAATAGCTAACAAATTTCTATGCTTGAAATAGATTTCACCGATTATAACTCCATACAGTCAAACTAGATAGTGACGTTTCCATAAGTCTCAAAATAATATTTTTAGTACATAATCTTTAGTGCTAACATAAGTTCTGCAAGTCATAAGACGAACTACCCGAAAGATAATTACACAACTCATAGTTTTACAGTTCCAAAATAATAACACAAATTTTCAGTTCTACGATCATGCTAGAAAAGACATCGAGCCCAAGACGGCCTTATGGCCTTACATGATTCAAGACATAAGCTAAACAAGATGATATCACATAAAGAAACTCCATGTGTCCACAACTTCACCAAGTTCTCGGCGCCTCATTGCCACCTGAAATAGTTTAAACAACATGAGCCGGAGCCCGTAGGAAAACAAGACTAAACCAAATAATATATTCAAGTTTAACATAAATATCGTGAAACACGTACAAGTTGAAAGTATCACGTGTCTATAAGTATCCCTTAATAATAACCTCATACGGTTTTCCGCCTAATTACCATTGCTCAACATTCCTAGATTTAACCCAAAGTCATAAACTATGCGCCAACTCTAATATCTAACCGAGGGTAACTAGGTACAAGTATCACCCCATGAACCGGGGTAATCGGGTACAAGTCACAAATCAAAGGTAGTCGGGTACAATTACCACCCCATGAATTGGGGTAACCGGGTACAAGTACCACCCTTGCACCGGGATAATCGGATACAATGTACCACCCCAAAAATTTTCGGTCTTTTACCGAGGAGCTCGCCAAGCCCAGCTTATTTTTCCTAGGTGCACCACTTAAATCTAGACCTACATAATCCAAGCACAATCATCTCAACCTATCTCACCGAACGGGATAATTCATACCCAAATATCATTCGCATAATTATCATCAAGTATCCAAACTCCAAGTATTCACTAAACTTCAAATACGCATAAACTACTTCACTAACACATGTAACTTTTAAACATTTAGCATCTCTACATCTCAATAACACATAAATCTCAAGAATTTTACAAGTATTAACAAAAACCCATGTTTTCCATGTGAGACCTTAAAATCCTAACACAAATTTTCACATAATCAAAAAAAAAAAAAAAATGCTCAAGCTCTACAAACAAATCCACAATATTTACACAAAAAATGAACATATTAAGAGGATTAGTCATGTATCCTACCTCAAAAATGCAAATACCAAGTCCTAACTTTGAATACTCACCAAACCCACTTTTAGCTCCAAAATCTTTGAGTTCTATGTATGAAATTAAGCTTTCATTTCCTTAGATTCTCCAAAATTTAGAAGATTTGAGAGGTTGATTGTGTGTAATGGGAGAGAATGAGTAGTCAAGAGATGAAGAAAAAGTAAAAACAAAAAAGGAACCCCTGGAAATGGAAGAGTCGATCTTCCCCGGGAAAAAAAAATCTAATTTTTGGGAAAAAATTACACCATAGGTACCTCTAGCTCTATGGTAATACTAATAAACTCCCCTAGGTTCGAGAATTTCTAGTTCGGCCACCAAAACTCAAATTTTGCATTGAATGTATATCTAATCATATTAAAAGTCTCGGGATACGCACATGGGTCCGACGTTACTCAGACAACATGCCCACACGGCAACCTACAATCAATTAAAATAAATAATAATAAAATCAGGTTCTTACAAGCATCATGCATTATTAAGGTTTTTTTTTTTTTATTACCATCACGGGAATACAACAGAAAACAAACTAGTGCACCAATAAATTTATGATTTACAAATTACAAGATCAATTTTTTTTAATATATCATTTTTCAATCCGTGAAATACACAGATAAAAATCCAGACTCAATTAAAAGAGACGACAATAACTTTAAGTAGGATATTATTTAATGAAAAATAAAAATACATCTGAGAGGTACCCACTTACTCTCATCAAATTACCTCTCCCATAACAAAAAGGCTCATATGGCCATATTCTCTTTAATCACTGCTAAAAGCAAAAACAGCTACTATATATAGTTCTTGCAATAATACTGTAATATATATATGGGGATTATTCATTATCCATTGAAGCTTGGAATTAATTTATCCCCCTCGTTTCATTAATTCCAGACATGAATAGCCGTGGCCCTCAAGAGTTCGCTCTTCAGCTCCCCCCTGACTTGGAGGCTCATGATCTCATTCGAACCACCAACCAACTTACCCCCTATGAACACGGCCGGTACACTCGGCTGCCGCCCCAATGCCAACAACTCCCTCTCCAGTTGCTTCCCATTTTGAAGCTGGTCAAGCTCGTAAATCGCAGGATTTGCACCGAAACCATAGAAAAGTTGCGTAATGGAGTAGCAAATGCAACAATTGCTTTTGCTGAAGATCACCAGGGGCCTTTGACCAACCAAATCCATCACCGCCATTGTTGTCGGTTGATGAAGGCCGAAGGGTAAATACTATAGAGAGAGAGAGAGAGAGAGAGAGAGAGAGAGAGAGAGAGAGAGAGAGAGAGTGTGTGTGTGTGTGTGTGTGTGTGAAGATGGGAGTTGAGATTTTGCAGTGAGGAAGTTGAGGCGTGATGGAAGTTATATATAGAGAGGTGACTAAAATGGTGGATAAGTACTCCTTTAATGGAAAAAAAGACGATGGGTATTTACCGATGCTTCATTTGATATGATTTGATTAGATAACTGATGGAAAAGCGACCGAAAAAATATTCCAAAGTACGAAATTATCCTTGTATGTCTCTCTCAACGTGTACTGTACTTAGCATGTTGCTAATGGGAGGATTGATCCTTGATGTTGAAACGTGATTAATTACCAGGTGGTTCTATATTCTCAAAATTGACAGCATTGACCCTGACGTAGCCTTTTCCACGTAGGGTGCCTGCATATTACTTGCTGCTGTTTTTTGCTGGAGCATGATTAAGTATTTACCATGTTTATCATTACGGTTGTGTTTGGGTTTTTTAATTTTTTTGAAGAATTGGTTCAAGATTCGTAATGGAAGGCTCTTTAAAGGAACTCTTTGCCGCGAAATCAACCTCTGTTCTATGATCCTAGAACGTGCAAGAAAACCAAAAGTACCTTTAAAAGCGATTCCGAAATGCTGTTAAGCACCCCTTGCCAAAAGTACTTTTAAAAGCGGTCCCGAGATGCTGTCAAGCATCCCTTGCCAAGCAGGTGCCAAGTGGCATCCTGCCGTTATTTGAACACGTATAGATCTGAACCGTTCATTGCTCGGTCAAAATCCGAGCTGCTGATTGCCGATATCATGCAGTAAAAGAAAGAAGGTAAAAAAAACTTAACTAGTTACTATCCAATACAAGGTGTAGGAGGATAAAAAGGAGAACCTACCATGCACATATTTTTCCTTTCTTCACGTTGCACTAATTGGAATAAAACGCCACTAATAAGACATAATTCTCCGAATAAATTCAATTCAATGGATTAAAGAACAAAACACTGTGAGCAATCTTGTTCAATGTTCTTCACCATCTTATTAGCATGTGATTATATATTCTTTGCGAAAAGGGCCTTTTTAGGCATCAAAATGGCCGGTTGCTCCGATTTGATTTGGGATCTTGTAGGTTGTAGCCTAGTTTTCTAGCCAATTCTGGTGAAAAAATTTTGTTCACCCAACCAAAACCAGGGAACGTCATTGCTCTCTCTCTCTCTCTCTCTCTCTCTCTCTCTCTCTCTCTGTTCCTAGTAACAAGTTGGACATTGGAGGATCTTTAGTTAATGCGCAAAACGTGTGATTACCATGGGGTGGTACGTTCTATATTCTCAAATTGACATCAGTTTCAGCACGTAGGCTCAATGCAGTAAGAAGCTTGGCATTCGGTGTTGTTATGGAGGAATCCTACAAGAAAAAAGAATATCATAATACATAAATCACTTGCACATAAGCAGTAGCGGATGTAGGGTTTGTGTCAGACAGGGGCTCAAATCACTTGTATCTTCGTATATTAATAGTAATAAAATATTTTATAAGTATATATTGATAATCGCGAGGTCCGAAGAAGAGACGATATTATATGTATGTGCACAATCAGCATTTAGTTTTATGCATGCAACCTAAAAAAATGAGTAATTGATAACTTGAAAATTTGAAAATTTTTACCCCACATATGAATTTTAAGAAATTTTTTTTACTTAAAAAGGACTTGTACGTAGGGGCTAATCCCATAAATTTTTCTTAATTAACCTAAAAATTAGTATAATCCATAAGAGTATTTGAAGTTGTCCAAGGGCCCGGGTCCCCCTTGCACCCCAGCAGATAAGCCGTTCCACAACTCCCAAATGCAACGGGATATACTCATAACTCATCGCACTATGTTCGCTACGAAAAAGTTCTATTAATTAGGAAAATTAAATGATAAATGAAGATTTTTTTAAAAAAAATTGCACCTAAAATATTGGTAGTGACTACTAAACTTAACTATTCTGATTTTTGTCCTAAAGTTATAGTTTCACGGTCAAATATCTTTCTCATGCTTGAACTTCCAAAATTTGACATCCGATCCCCACGCTCAAGAACTGAAATCCTAACTCCACTGCTGAATATCTATATCTCGAACTAAGTATATTTTAGGCTTTGTTTAGAACCTATAAAAAAGAAAGAAAAATAATTTTTCCTTGTTTGGTTTGAGAGGAAGCAAAAAGGAAAATAACAAAACAAGGAAGAAATTTTCTCCCTACTTTCCTCCTCACTTTCCTTTCCTTTTCTTTAAGTTCCAAACATGCCCTTAGTCTTTCTAGTCCTTCGTTAAATATCTTATTGATTGTCGATAATGCATGTGATAGTACTTTTATATACCCTAATCTTTACTCTCATGTGGGGCAAAGGAATTTAATATCGTGTGTCTTTCTACATGAGTGATTATTCATTCCGCGAGCTGGAGCACGTGCGATGCTCCCAGGTCTTTACTATCACACATTCATATGGAATCCATCAACTTATAGTCCTTGCTCCATGTGAATGTGAGTACCGCATAACGGAGATTTCTGTGCAAGTAATAATTTTTCCTCTCTACATTGGACATGTTTTCCCCCCACTGTATGTTTTGTTGAGATGCACAAAAATATATGGGCCTTGGGGGTATACCTTAACCTTATCCAATAGGGTAGCCTTTATTCTGTCCCAGTGGAGAGATTCGCGTTTGAACCCCGAAAGCTGAAGGAATAACGACGGTGAGAAAAAACCTGGGAAGAAAAATGTGATTAAAAAAAAATAGACATTTGAGTTAATTGTCTTGCCAACCATAGTCACACAGTAGTTTGATCATGATCGAGCTCCTGCGACACTGCGAGCGTTGCACATTATGTGACTTATTAATTGTCAAGTACTATATGTGCTTGATTTTCTACATGTTATTGTTTTCCATTTGGGTGTCAAAAAAATAATGTAAAAGTAAAATCCAAACAAATATTCCCTCCCCATAGGGAGCCACAATACTGCAATGAAAACGCAATGAAATGCCACTAGGATCTGATTATCCGCATAAAATCATACTAGAATGAAAGCACAAAATAATTCAGCAATTTTGTTGATTATTCTGTGTAAAATAAAGCCTTATTGCTAAAGACACCGATGGTGGCTATACCGACATGCAAGCAGGGCCCATTTCGGGCTCCGCACTGATGATCAGTTCAATCCGATATGTGTAAGTATTCGATCCAATCTTTCATTTTTAATTAAATGTAGCATAAATCATGAGTTCACTCTAAAATTATGGCCTTTATTGGATTAATTAATCTTTTTCCAGTTTCCAAATTATTGTTTTTAATTAAATCGATTCATGCAATAAAGTATCTTGATTAAAATTTCCCAAAATGGTAAGGTGGAGCAAGCTTTCGTGCAAAGAAGTATCCTCAACCAATTCCTTTTGTAGATTAGGCACTAAAAGGTGAGAAATTAAAATAAAGGCAAATTTTTGTAGTCGTCCCTCTAATTTTATGGTTGTCTCAATTTCATTCTTCTAGTTTCAATTATCTCAATTTCGTCCCCGTTAATGAAACTAACGAAAAAATATAATTAAAAAAATAAGTGCTCTAATTTTCAATCCGGTTGAACTGATGCGAAAATCTTATTTTTTTTTATCATTTTATCTTAGATGGTTATAATGAATTTTTGGCTCTAAGACCTTTCAACGAGCACTCGAAAACTCCTTATTTAGTTTCAGGGCTCTCTTAGGGTGCTTATTGCAAGGCCTTAGAGCCAAAAATCCGTTATGACCATTTAATATAAAATCATCGGAAAATAAGTTATTCGCACTAGTTCAAACTTATTAAAAATTGGAACACTTAATTTTTTAACTATATTTTTTAATATATCAAACCTGCTCTCCGATCAATCTCTGCGACCAAACATCAAACCTGCCCTGTTTTCTTCTTCTTCTTTTCCCTGCTCTGTTTTTTCTTCTAATAAATTGTGCCTCGCTGCAGAGCAAAAAAATAAAAACAAAAATTTGTGCTTCACTTTGATGAGACACGCTCCGCCTCGCGCTTAGGCTCCAAGGGACCTCTGCGCTTCGGTGTGCCTATCGCCATTTAAACAACTGATAAGAGTTACTTAATACAGGCAGATATGTAACAGAGAAGTTACAATGAAGATGCAGTAGGTTCTTGTTACGTGGGTTGTGTGCTGGTTTTCTGTGAATGATTTCCATAGCTATTTTATTTTTTAAACTGGATTTACTACTTTCGTAATTGGGTGTTCTATTTTCTGTTTAGAAAAATTCCCGTAGTACTGATATTTGAGAAGTGTTGGGACACCAACCCTTTTCAAATAGTTATGCAAAGAAATGTTGGGACTCTTATGCACCCTTCTCAAAGAATTATACTACTATATATGTTCCAACACATGAAGTGAAGCCCGATCTTCGTCAAATGTCAAAGAGAGAATAGAATACTACAGCATCGATCATAGTATTATTTAGTGCAACAAAAGCTAGCAGAATATACCATAGATAACAACAAGTTCTCATCAACTCCTCCTCCTTTGGTATATAAAGCCTAT
>CM033792.1:48540725-48646788 GCA_019656835.1 Rhododendron ovatum | reverse complement strand
ACTGCCCATTAGGAAGCTCATCTGGCTCGTGAATTACAGGACTTGCACCGTAACCATAGAACATGCAGTTTCTTAATGGCGTAGCAAATGCAACAAATGCTTTTGCTGAAGATCACCAGGGGCCTTTGACCAGCCAAATCCATCACCGCCATTGTCGTCGGTTGAAGAAGGGTAATTACTAGTGAGAGTGAAGATGGGAGTTATAGATTTTGCAGTGAGGAAGTTGAGGCCTGATGGAAGTTATATAGAGAGAGGTCATGACTAAGGTGGTGGATAAGTCGTCTAATGGAAAAAAGACGATGGGTGGCCTTGTTTGTTTTGTAACTTTGGATATTTTAGTTTTTGGTAGTGGATGGAGAGAGAAATAAGATAATAATTGGAGAGAGGTAGAGAGAGAAATGAAATTAATAATTAAAGAAATAGGGTAATGATTGAAGAAAAATATAAGATAATGATTGAAAAACAAAGTTAAAACAAAGTAAAATTTAGAAACGAACAAGGCCTTAATTATTCGGGTTCGGATCCTCTCATGCAGTTTCAAGTTTTGAACTAGATGGAACAATTCAAATCTGGACCATATATTGAGACAATCAATGGTTCTTTTTATCTTAGAGACTCTGAGAAAATTCAAACAATTAATTGTAGCAATGGATTACTCAAATTTGGACAGTTCGGTCCAAATTAAGGACAAGAGAAGATCCAATTCCTAATTATTATTATTTTCCTTAGTTTGAGTTCAATTCAAATCTCCAATTCTCATGCATTATGCTTTTCGTTCTCCAATAGTTTCATGATTCCCATGATGGGTAATCTCATAACATGCGTCACGCCGTTAAGTTTTTATTTTTTATTACAATAAGAGGAATACAACAGAAAACAAACTGGGATGCCATTGAGTTTATGATTTATAAATCACAACATTAATTTTTTCATATATTATTTTTCAATTTGTGAAATACGCAGAATGCAGACAATGGTGTATAGTTCAATTAAAAGAGACGATAATAACTTTAAGTAGGATATTATTTAGAAGGCAGAAAAGGGGAAAAAAAAAATACATATCTCAGAGAACTCACGTACTCTCATCAAATTACCTCTCCCATAACAAAAAGGCTCATATGGCCATATTCTCTTTAATCACTGCTAAAAGCAAGAACAGCTACTATATCTAGTTCTTGCAATAATACTGTAATATATATGGGGATTATTCATTATCCATTGAAGCTCGGAATTAATTTAGGAAACTAATTTTTGCGCTACACTTTTAACGTGAAGTTTCTAGTAACTTTATAAACAAAGTGGAGCGCCATTAATAAAAAGTGGAGCGCGAAAATCAAAATCCTTAATTTTATCTTCCCTCCTTTAATTTCTTTAATTCCAGAGATGAATAGCCCTGGCCCTGAGGAGTTCGCTTTTCAGCTCACCCCTGACTTGGAGGCTCATGATCTCATTTGAACCACCAACCAACTTACCCCCTATGAACACGGCCGGTACGCTCGGCTGCTGCCCCAATGCCACCAGCTCCCTCTCCAGTTGCTTCCCGTTTTGAAGCTGGTCAAGCTCATAAATCGCAGGATTTGCACCGAAACTGTAGAACAGTTGCGTAATGGAGTAGCAGATGCAACAATTGCTTTTGCTGAAGATCACCAGGGGCCTTTGACCAACCAAATCCATCACCGCCATTGTCGTCGGTTGAAGAAGGGTAAATACAAGAGAGAGAGAGAGAGAGAGAGTGTGTGTGTGTGTGAAGATGGGAGTTGAGATTTTGCAGTGAGGAAGTTGAGGCCTGATGGAAGTTATATATAGAGAGGTGTCGACTAATGGAAGAAAAAGACAATGGGTTATTAACGATGCTTCATTTGATTATCTAACGGAAAAGCAACCGAAAAAATATTCCGAAGTACGAAATTATCTTAATTTGTACATATGTCTCTCTCAACGTTTACTGTACTAGTACTCCACTCACCCGTTTTCAAGTCAGGAATTCTTGATTTTGCTACGGTCCGCACCTTCTCTTTTTCGATCAAATTGTGATGATTCGAGCCGCTTAATGTTATCAGAACGTGATTTTAAAGGTATTTTTAAGAAATCAGCACAAAAATTCCCTTTCCGGTCATTTTTTTTTTCGATTTCTTGCGTGTACCTTTAAAATCACGTTCTGAACATATTGATCAGCTCGAATTATCAAAATTCAATCGGGATCAATCGGGAAAGAGGAGGTGCGGATGGTAAAAGGGTGTGGATAGGAAGAGGACTGCTACTCCATATATGTGTGTGTGTTGGTAATGGGAGGATTGATCCTTAATTGGATGTGCAAACGTGATTACCATGTACGTGGTTCTATATTCTCAAATTGACAGCATCAACCCTGACGTAGCCTTTACCATGTAGGGGTGGGTGCCTGCACATTAATTGCTACTGTTTTTTCATGTATATATATGTTTATACATATATACACGAAAAATAGGGTATTTAGATCAAGCACCCTACACATATCGGATGCCGTTGATTCCCGCGCCAGGCCCCTCGGTTTTTTTTTTTTAAATTTTTGGACGGATCGGATCGGCCGTCCGGTGGCCGGAGACGGCCGCGCGTGGCCGTAGGTACCGTTTCCCTACAATGTGATCGGTGCAAATAGCACCACTCATACTAATTACCATGTTTCTCATTAAGGTTGCGTACGTTTGGATTTTCAAATCTTTTAGGTAATGGAAGGCTCTTTAAAGAAACTCTTCGCCACCAAATCAACCTCTGTTCTAGGATCCTACAACGTGCAAGAGAACCAAAAGTACCTTTACAAGCGGACCCAGGATGCTACCAGGTAACTCCTGCCAAGCGGGTGCTGAGCGGCTGCATCCGACCGTTATATGAGCACATACAGATCTAAATTGTCCATTGCTTGGTTAAGATCCAGCCGTTGATTGCCAAGATCATGGTAAAAGAAGTAAGGTAAACTACAGTTACTAGCTAGTTACTCCTATCCAATACATGCAAGATGTAGGAGGATGAAAAGGAGAAGCTACCATATCTGCACATATTTTCCCTTTCTTCGCGTTGCACTAATTGGAATAAATCGCCACTAATAAGACATAATTCTCCGAATAAATTCAATTCAATAGATTAAAGAACAAAACACTGTGAGCAATCCTGTCAAATGTTCTTCACCATCTTATTAGCATGTGATTATTCTTTGCGAAAGGGGCATCAAAATGGTCAGTTACTCCGATTTAATTCTGGGATCTTAATAGCCTACTTTTCTAGCCAATTCCGGTGAAAAAGCAATTTTGTTCACCCAACCAAAACCGGGGGAACATCATTGCCCGATTTGCGTGGAACTCATAGTATCGAACCTTACTTCAATGATCAGATTCGTTGGTTTTGTAGTTACCAAAAATAATTCAATCGAATTTCGGCAAGTGTTTGATCCAAGCATTCAATTCTTAGTTTAACGTTTAAATTTAAAAATCTAAACCAACACAAGTGTAAACGATCAATTACTTACCTCTACTTAATTGAGGTTTTTTTTTTTGCAAGATTGGTTGAAAATTATGCTCCATAAAAACGAGCAAATCTGATCATCGAAGTGAGTGGGACCTACTCAAAATGGGTAATGTTCACCATTTTCTTGGGGTGAGTGAATAACATTAATTACACTCATAAAAAATGCCTATGAGGGGGTGTTTCCATTAAGGAAAAATTTGGAGAATTTCTTTTTGTTGTTGAAAAATTGTCATAGTTATTTTCGGTAGTGAATAAGTTTGTGACAAATGTCAAATTGTTTTCACTAGTCACTAAGTTGTTGGGTATATGAGTGAAAAAATTATTAAAAAAAAAGTTTTTGCTAACAACCTTTTTGTTAATATGAACTAGATGGTAAAATGCTAAAACTAGCTTGTTGATCAGAGTAAGCGACTCGCAAAAAACGCCTAAATTTTTTCCGTTATTCCTTAATTAGTAGAAACACGGCCTCGATCGAGTTCTTTTGTTTAAGATAGAATCACCTTCTTGACGTGCTTTCTCACCACCTCACCTCTTCGATGTCAGCTCCAAGATTTCATTTTGTTGAATGGGAAATGGAGAACTGTTTCCTTTTACCCAACTTACGTAGAGTATTTTCCAAAAAGAAAAACACGTGCGTGGAGTAGTAATTAATTTCTCATTTCCTTGGGATACGACCATATGATCTCATCTAAAAATGAAATCAGACCCTCTCCGGTCCCTTAGATGTGTTTAGTTTAAGGGTTTTCGGGCCCTTTCAGGACCCACTTTGTTGATCCAACTCTTTCATAATTTAGATCTCATTGAGAATATTGACTTCGCCAAAAATTATGTTGATAAGATGTTAAATATAGTTTCGGATAGTATTTATTGGTTGGGTTACGATTTGGTGTTGTAATCACTTCTTTTTTTTTTTTTTTCAAGATACGTGCTATCCAAAACCATATCTAATAGTATATATCTGATCAACGTAATTTTTGGTGAGGTCAATATTTTCAACGAGATCTAAAATATGACTGATTTGGACTAATAAAGTCATTCCAAAAAGGCCCTAAAAGCCCTTCAACTGGACAGTCAAGGAGACTAGAGAGGACCTGTTCCCCATCTAAATATGTAAAATCTATCAACGAGGGGTTGGTTCAATGGTGAAAACTCAAGACTAGAATTTTCATTTGACCAGAAAAAAAGAAAACTCAAGACTTGGTTGGACAATGCCTAGGTTCGAGTCCTTATAGCCCCTTATTAATTAGGTCTAGTGGTTGGCAAGGAATGACTACTTGTTCAATAATGCTTCAATAGGAGTAGGGCAAGTGGGTGAGGTGATCAAAACCAGAGTCGCGATGTGGATTAAGGTGAAGTTCGATATCAAGGTATACACTGTGGAGGATTTTAAAGGTTTCCTTGATGGAGTTAGAAAGGGTGAAATTGTAATATGTATTTAAAGTGTGTTAGCTAATCCGTCCAACTCTCTGTTGGATGTTTATTTTTAGCATTTCTCCCTTTTTTCTTCTCTGTCTGATCTCGTAAGCGTCGTGTGCTTTCGATGTTCCCCCTCGATGTAACCTTTCGAGATTTATAAAAGTTTCTTTTGCCGAGGAAAAAAAAAATTAGGGCTAAACATGCTCCTAAAACCTCTCACCTGTGGTGTGACTTTAGTTTCGATCCCGATATAGATGCACTAGAGTTCTCTACAGATAGTGGTATGATGTGATATCGCAATACTCCCTAAGGGGGTATGGAGTACCTGCACTTCCAATATTTAACCCAACGAAAAAATGTAAAACCTACCAATTCTTTGCGAGGGTGATATATACCGTAATATTTTAAACCTACCTATCAGATAGACGAAGTAATTTTTACTTTGTTGAATAACACATGGGGAATTGTAACGAACGCATTTGTAGGATATATGCATGCATGGATTCAACATTTGGGTCCTCAAAAACAAGATCTCATTCCTAAGTATTGGTGTATCATAATTAGAAACTTTGTCTCTCTGTTCTTAGCTTATACGTACCATAATTAATCTCTTTGTCTATCCGATCAAAGACAGACCATATGATACCACGCTAGAATTAGGAAATTCACAAAAAAAATTATTTTCTTGCAATCATTGTGTAGAGAGATCAAAAACCTTCCAATCAACCGGACTAAGGATTTGGGGCTACATAATCGTGCTTTGAGAAATAAAAATAGAAAGAGTGACAATGGTGGAGACAGTAGTACTTCTGAAGTCCGATAGTGTTTAGTACAACAAAAGAAAAAGAAAATGCATCTTAGAACGTAGAGAACACAAGTTCCAATTAATTAATAAGTAAACCTCTCGATCTGATCATAAAAAGAGACACATTATAGTATTATTACACGAGCCTATATATATATATATATATATTCTCATCATTCACTGCAAAATGCAGAAACAGATCCTATAGTTGTTGCTAGTACTATATAATTTTGGCATTAATTATTAATTGGACATGCATCTACTTGGGACTTGTTAATTATTTTCCTTGTACGTACTAGGAGGAGTACGTATTTGGTTTCTAGAGGCGTATAACTCCATGCTTCAAGAGCATTTTCTTAAGCTCCCCCTTGACCTGGAGGCTCATGACCTCATTCGAACCACCAACCAGTCTGCCACCTATGAACACCGCCGGCACGCTCGGCCGACGCCCCGATGCCACGAGTTCCCTCTCCAGTTGCTGCCCGTTTTGAAGCTCGTCGAGCTCGTAAATCGCGGGGTTCGCACCGAAACCGTAGAAGAGTATCTTAATGGCCTCGCTCATGCAACAACTGGTTTTGCTGAATATCACCAGGGGCCTGCTTTGAGCCACCAAATCCGCCACCGTGGTCGTGCCCATGAATGCTAGATATATAGTGAGAGAGAAGAATGAGGGGAGAGATGGAGAATGAGAATGTGTTTGTGATCAAGAGGCTGTATCGATCGGGAGTTTAGATTTTTGCTGTGAGAAAATTGAGTTGGGATGCAAGCTATATATAGAGTTTTTGTTTACTAGGAAGGTGGTGGGTGAGTTGGGAGTTGAAATGCTTAAAGTAACCCAAAAAAATATATTCCAGGATCGTACGTATTAGCCTTGGTGTATCATTTTTTGAAAAAGACTCTCTCTCTCTCTCTCTCTCTCTCTCTCTCTCTCTCTCTCTCTCTCTCTCTCTCTCTCTCTCTCTCTCTCTCTCTCTCTCTCTCTCTCTCTCATGTACCGAGTAACAAGTTGGACATTGGAGGATCTTTAACACGCAAAACGTGTGATTCCTATGGGGGGTGGTTCTATATTCTCAACTTGACATAGGTTACCCCACGCAGGCTTAATGCAATAACAAGCTGGGCATAAGCTGTGGCAGACGCAGAATTTGTGTGAAGAAAACAGGCATTCAAATCACTTGCATCTTCATATAGTAATAGTAATAGTAATAAAATATTTTATAAGTATATATTGATACTGGCGTATAATCCACAAGAGTATATTTGAAGTTGTGCAGGGGCCCGAATCCCCCTTGCACCCGGCATATAAGCCGTTCCACAACTCCCGAATGCAACGGGATACTCATAACTCATCACACTATGTTCATTACGAAAAAGTTCTACTTAATTAGGAAAATTAAATGATAAATGAAGATTTTTAAAATTTTTTGCGCCCTAAAATATTGATATTGACTACTAAACTTAACTATTCTGACTTTTGTCTTAAAGTTATAGTTTCACGGTCAAATATCTTTCTCATGCTTAAACTTCCAAAATTTGACACCCCACGCCCAAAAACCGAAATCCTAACTCCACCCCTAAACACCTATATCTCGAACTAATTCAGCTAGTATATTTTAGGCTTTGTTTGGAACCTATGAAAAAGAAAGGAAAATGATTTTTCCTTGTTTGGCTTGAGAGGAAACAAAAAGAAAAATAACAAAACAAGGAAGAATTTTTCTCCCTACTTTCTTCCTCACTTTCCTTTTCTTTCCTTTCCTTTTCTCTAAGTTCCAAACAGGCCTGTAGTCTTTCTAGTCCTTCGTTAAATATCTTATTGATTGTCCATAATGCATGTGATAGTACTTTTATATACCCTAATCTTTATTCTCATGTGGGGCAAAGGAATTTAATATCATATGTCTTTCTACATGAGTGATTATTCATTCGTCCAACTGAAGCACGTGCGGTGCTTTTGGGCCTTTACCATCACACATTCACATGGAATCCATCAGCTTATAGTTCTTGCTCCACGTAAATGTAAATATATTAGTAGAGGTTCCTGAAGTACCACGTAACGGAGATTTATGTGCCGAGTAATTATGTTTCCTCCCACTGTACGTTTTGTTGAGATGCACAAAAATATATGGGCCTTGGGGGGTATACCTTAACCTTATCCAATAGGGTAGCCTTTATTCTGTCCCAGTGGGGAGATTCGCGTAACGTACAACTCTCTGAACCCCGAAAGCTGAAGGAATGACGACGGAGAGAAAAAACCTCAGAAGAAAAATGCGATAAAAAAAATATAAAAAAATTTATTTATGGAGGAGCCATAAATAAAATTTACAGTGCTCAATCGTAGCAGTCTAAAAATATTTTGGAAGGCTGAGATTGTGCGGAGCCATAAATAAAATTTACAGTGCTCAATCTCGGGCGCGTTGTTATTTTCCACTCTGTGCTCTCACGAATTTTAGTAGTTCGGAATGTTTTAGAAAGACGCTTTCGATCATTATCGCGCTCCTGCAAGGCTGCGAGTGTTGCACATTATGTGACTTATTAGTTGTCAAGTACTGTGCTTGATTTAATTTCTACATGTTTTGTCAAAAAAATAATGTAAAAGTAAAATCCAAACAAATATTCCCTCCCCATAGGGAGCCACAATATTGCAATGAAAACGGAATGAAATGCCACTCAGATCTGATTACCCGCATAAAATCTTATAGAATGAAAGCACAAAACAATTCAGCAATCCTGTTGATTATTCTGTGTAAAATAAAGCCCCAATGCTAAAGACACCGACGGTGGCCATCCGACGGCGAATTGACGGGCATGCGGGGTCCACTTTGGGTTTCGCATGGATGATCCGAGCTGTTCAATATATAATTTGTTTTGAAAAAACCGAGTGGGTCTGTAAAAAATCAACGTACTCAATCCGATATGTGTAGGTACTCGATCCAATCTTCCATTTTTCATTAAATGCATCATAAATCATGAGTTCACTCTAAAATTATGGTCTTTATTGGATTAATCTTTTTTCCAGTTTCCAAATTATTATTTTTAATTAAATCGATTCATGCAATAAAGTATCTTTATTAGAATTTCCCAAAAATGGTAAGGTGGAGTAAGCTTTCGTACAAAGAAGTACCCTCAAGCAATTCCTTTTGTAGATTAGGCACTGAAAGGTGAGACATTAAAATAATTGTATCTGAAATTGTTTTGAGATAGGATCAAATTGGCATTGAAAAAAAGTTGCTTTCAAAGTTATGCTGACTTGCCACTTCAAGTCTTTCATGGCCAAATGTTCATGATTTGTCTTTCTATAGCTAGCTAGTAAAAACTTCTAACGATAAGATTCGAGAAAACTATTTGCACCGACGGTTTCCGTAGGGAAACCGTACCGACGGCCACGCGTGGCCGTCTCCGGCCACCGGACGGCCGATCCGAGCCGTCCAAAAATTTTAAAAAAAAAAACCGAGGGGCCCTTAGCGGGAATAAATGGCATCCGATGTGAGTAAGGTGCTTGATCTGAACACTCTACATATATATACGAAAAAAGAGTGTTCAGATCAAGTACCTTACACACATCGGATGTCATTTATTCCCGCGTAGGGCCCCTCGGTTTTTTTTTTTTAAATTCTTGGACGGCTCGGATAGGCCGTCCGGTGGCCGGAGACGGCTGCGCGTGGCCGTCGGTACGGTTTCCCTACGGAAACCGTCGGTGTACATAGTCGGACTCGATAAGATTGGTTTATGATATTGATGCATTTTTTTTATGCATTATTCACCGCCTAGTGGCAGTGTTAAGAATTTTCCTTTGTTCTTTTCGTTTTTTTTACTCAGTTCGTTATCAAGATGAATGACGAATCCAAAAATCATAGTTTCACGTATCTAACGAAAACAAATATCAGACGACAGTAAAGACACTCAAACTCTCACTAATATAGTATAAGTTAGATCAAACACACCCTCCTAATTAATTTCTTTATATCAAACCCTTCCTCAGTACTCCAGCTTGCTATTCCACTTGTTTCTTTAGATTGAGATAAAATCTTCATCGAGAATAACCAAGATTTTGGAAGGGGAAGATGAGTACTGCTAAAAGGATAGTACGTACGTAAGAAATATTGCCATCCTTTACTGATTTGTCTTGTATTGGAAAGTGAGAGAAAGGGAGAGAGAGAGAGATAGAAAATAAAGTAGTGGAATTGTGTGTCAAACAGACAAGGGAAAGCTATTAAGTGTCTGTCTTTTATGAGATCGCATGTTTGAATCACATGAAGATCAAACTTTTCTAGCCTTGGAGCCACTAAAGGGTTTGCTCGGTCTCATCTTCAGGATCCCAAAATCAATTGAGATGTGCGCAAATTGATTCAAATATCCGGTTATAAAAAGAAAGTAGTGGAATCGCAGAACAAACTGCAGAAAGCTTGTAATAAGGAACAAAAGTCTAATAGAAGCCGCGTACGTGTGTGATGCCAGGACCCGACCTCGCATTAATTCTACTTTATTTTGATTCCCCAATTGCGCCGAAATTGACCTATAGCCTCCTCCACCACTCACACAAACTCTCTCTCTCTCTCTCTCTCTCTCTCTCTCTCTCTCTCTCTCTCATCAAAGAATGCATGTGCGTGCTTATCTCATATATATGACTTATACCACACACGGTGTTACTTTTTGGGGTTCTTTTGGATGAGGGGGAAAAAGAAGAGTTCAAATCCTCTGTACCCAAATTCCTCCGTACACCTTTGTTAATGAATTTTTGATGGTCGGATTAAATGAGACTTTTTTTTATCTTTTTAAATTCTCAGCCAAAAATAAAGTTTTTTTAATCGGCAAAAAGATATTTTATTAGAACCTTGATAAGGGTACATCAAGGACCGCCAAAAATACATTAGTACATGGGTACATGAAAAAATTGCATATAAAATAGCAACACTTCTGTTCTAAATTCTCAAAATTTTCTGTAGTAATGTAAGATATTAATCGAGATCTTTAGATTGGTACAAAGAAATTTAGAAAATATACACAAAACTAATCGAGATCTTTATCCAAGTACATTTCAATACAACTTCGTTATCTATTTAATGAAATTCTTCGAGAAATGTTTTTGTTTCCAAAGAACAAAGACTTGAAAATTTTAAAGAATGATGTAATTAATATTTCAATCACTAATGGTGTCTAGATAAGGTTCATGCATGAGACTCAATCGTGGAGACCTTTTACTTTTCTCGAGTTCACCTTTATAAATTCGCACCAGATGCAAAATTTTGTGCGTACGAATGGTCTGAAAAGGAAATGTGAAAACTATGGTTTTCATGATAAAATGACAACAATGAAGAAACAGATAAACTCTCTCACGAGTAGTGGTAGTTCTTCATGAATATTATTCTACTGACACGCGCCTTATATTTTGTATTTTCACTGTATGTGTATTTAATTCTATAAAAGTTTGTTACATGCATATGTTAATTAATTACACCATTCTTGAATTCACAAGAAATGCATACCCAGAGGCGGATCCGTGAATATCTATCACATATTTTTCGTGTTGGTGTTGGTTAATTTTGAGCTTGTAGAAAAACTAAACAAAAGTGTAAAATAATAAGGAAAGTAAGTATTTCAGTACTTTTACATGAACATATGGGTATAATAATTGATTTGCGTAACAAATAGCATCATTATAACAGGTTTTGTGGTACCAATATTGCTATGTAAGTCGATTTTCTATGGGTTCGAGTCACAACATATGCTAAAAATTTTGTGAATAGCACATAGTCCAGAATTCGGGCTAGAATTTTGGTTGACTTGGGGACCCTACTTTAGAACCCTATTTTCAGCAGGGTCACGTGACCTCTCATTACTCTATTTCTCTCTACACTCATTACCTCTAAATCCAAAATCCCAAAACGAACTTAGTGTTTTTCTTATAAAGTTGCAAAATGTACCTAATTAAGCTCTAGCTTTGCCTGGCTTTATGGCTCATGCGCACCAAGGATCCTATGTAAAAAGTTTGGCCACATTATTGAGAAGTGGTGTGTGTACAGACCCGGGGTTCCTGTAGTGAGCAAAGTCACTATAGGGTTGTAGCAAACATCTTCGCCGTCTATTTCAACAATCAATGATTCGGATTTAAAACAAACCAGTGAAAACTTTTTTAGACGGTTGATATTACTTGCTGCAACCCTGTAGTGATTTTGCTCACTACATGGTCCCCGAATCCGATGTGGACCACTAGCTAAATGGCTGGCAAGATTTTATTAGTGCGCGCACTATAGCAAGACAATGAATTCAATGCCTCATCATGCATGTGATCATCAATGACTTCTTGGATCACATATGAAATCATCATACTGGCCGGGGACCATACCCAAACTGACATTATCCTAGAACCTCAAAAGTGGAAAATTTTGTTTCACAAGTTTTATATTACTCAGATGTCCGAATTTATGTAAAATTTGCTTGACACGAACTTATATTCTGATTAAATGAATGAATGTGAGCACTGAAGGGTCATGGATACATAGTGGGTATCACTTGACAACATCAATTGTAGCTCCAGTGTTGTTGAGCCTCCCATAAGCATTTGCATCCCTTAGCTGGGCCTCCGGAGTCATGTGCCTAGTGGTCGGAGCAATGGTCACCTTCTACTGCCGAGCAAAAAATGGTCACCTTCTACTCTTACAACTTGATTTCATTGGTTCTGGAGCACAACGCCGAGTTTGGCCATCAGCACCTCCGCTTCTGTGACATGGCTCATGACATTTGCTCATAAATTCATAATATCAACCTTTAATACATGATCATATCCGTATCATGGAATTAATGTACTAAACGAACTTGCTTGGAGAATTTCCTCTATTGAAGGTAGTGTGCTCTGTACCTTCCCGTTTTGAACAATGTACGTTTAACATCTACTGTAAGTTTGTCCCCTGCGCGCAATAACTTCTACAAAGCGCTAATTAAAGGATCTTAATCACATAACCAATACGACAATAATTGTATCATTTATTTTGCTAATCAAAAGAGTGCACGTCCAAGCGTGGGGAGTTGTCCTCCAAACCCGCAGCGAGAACTCAAAGGTGCGTGGTGCGCATTGCCCCATGCCTGGGGCCCAATTAAGCAATTTTGCAGGGTGGATTCAAAGGGGTTCAAAGACCCAAATCGTGAGGCCACCGCCTCAGGTTGATCAAGGGGGCGACAATAGCATGTCTTGAACCCGGGACCTCTAACCCCACCAAATAAACTGGACCACCTGGTCCACCACGTACCGCAGGTGGTGACAATAATTGAGCTTTAGAATCTTAATACTACAACTATTTACTTTAATTCAGATGTGAGAATTAGTATATCGTCACTACGTACAGTTAATACAGCACGGAATAATATGGTCATGATTTGCAACTTTTTTACCGTACTTTCTAAAACCGACAATTTAATTGATGCTTAAAAATGGCCCTTTCTCGAAGAATAAACACGTGATCGATGCTTCATAGTACTAATATGATAAGAAGGAGAATAACGAAGATGTAATTAATAGGATTGTTTGCAGTTTTTTTGGTAACGGAAGATCAGCCTTACAACTAAGCTACTACATGGATCCGACTGCGCAATCTAAATCTTCAGGAGAACTAGCGCGGACACATCAACCACGGCCCCCTACTTATTGCAGAGTACTCACCCGGTGGGAAATCCACCCCAGATTTTGAGAAGTACCCCTTAAGCAAGGATGGAGCCAGGAGCGGTCTAATAAGAGCGGCCGCCACGGCAAGAATTGTAAAAAATGCAATTATTATATGTAAAAAAAAAATAACTATCCCCAACTTATATGGATTTCGACATCGCTAGATTTTTTTTTTCCCTTATTTTTTTGCTCTATACTAGTCCTAAAAACCTCTAATTTTTTTTTTCAAAAAAGGAGACCCAAAATAGTATTCCAAAACTAAATTCAATTGGCCAAAGTAAAATAATATAAAGGATGAGGTCTAATTAAGAAAAAAAAACTTCACTCTTTAACCTAAAAAATTAAACAAGTTAACCAAAACAATCAGCACTGTACACGACTTGGCAGTAGCGGATTTCTCATTTAGTGGACTCTCAGATTTTCAAATTTCCAATGCTAGCAATGGAATTTCGAAAAATTAAACATCATTTATCTTTGGGCATTTTGCGTGAATTTCTCAAATTCCTTTTGGAAAAATGTCAGTCTTTTTCAATTTTTCAATATTCAATTGAAGTTCGAGAAATTATTGAATGTTTTGAATTCCTTATTGGGTTTGTATTGAGAAATAGGGACAGAGGGTGTGTGCTGTGCAGCTTCGTGCTGCACAGCGTGCTGCACAGCCTCCGGCGAGGCTTTTCCGGCATCGGTCCGACGATCGGAGACGTTCACCGCGTAGAGCTCGTTGAGATCTACATGTTCATCAAAAATCAGCTCGATCAAATATCGTTAAGAGCCTCATCCGAACATATATAACTTGAAAAAAAATGAATCCTAATGGATACGAAACACTAGATCAAAACCACTAAATCCATTTTTTTCAAGTTATATATGTTCGGATGAGGACCTTAACGATATTTGATTGAGCTGATTTTTGGTGCACATGTAGAACTCGACGAGCTCTACGCGGTGAACATCTCCGATCATCGGACCGATGCCGGAAAAGCCTCGCCGGAGGCCGTGCAGCACGCTGTGCAGCACGAAGCTGCACAGCACACACCCCCTGTCCGAGAAATAGATGGTATTTGCACTATACAAAAGAAATATAGCAGTTTATTGATTTGTGTAAACTCATGTGGTAGGTAATCATGGTCAAGAGAATAATTGACTCATTTTTTAAGAAAAGAGAAGTATTGAACAAAGTGTTGAGCACATATTGCAATGCATCTTTTTAATTTTTTTAGCATATATTTTGCCACTGTTAGGATAAAATCTTGGCTCCGTCCCTGCCCTAAAGCCTGAGCATCCGCCCAAACCAATGAGGCGACCCTATGTGTGTAGTTTGCAGTGTTTTGCGCTTTAATACGATTCATTACGCGGAAGGATTTTGTACATCTTTTGGCTTTCGATTTGCCGTGTTCTTAAAGGCTGATCATCAGCTACTATTTTTTTTTTTTTTTTATGCGCATCATCAGCTACTATATATTACGCACATTTTCTTGGATAGGAAATTGGAGGCGAATCTTTCCATTGTGAGAGGGACCAATTGGGATAAACCCAAGAAACTTTTTCCACCTCATCAGATGCTCCAACTCCAACTTCAACATGGCTCTACGTACGTAGCTTCAACTCTCTTTGTATGTATACAGATATATTCATGCACAGAAACACCTCGAGGGTATTTGGTAAAAGTTTTGAGAGAGATAACAAGTGGAGAGAGAGAATAATACTTCGTCCGTCCCATAAAATTTGTCCGGTCTGCATAACGAGGACTTTAAAATAACACATTCTTTTCAAGAAAAATTCAAATTTTTCCCAAAAATTTACTAGATGTTAATGAGTTCTTCTAATTTTTGAGAAAAGTTCGAATTTTTTCTTGGAAAGAAGGTGTTATTTTTAAGTTCTCGTTATGCGGATCGGACAAACTTTATGGAACGGGTGAAGCATGTGAAGAGAAAATTTATTGAAAATTATGTTGAGAGATGAGCGTGGTTTTGGGAAACAGTATGGTGTTTGAGTCATGAAAACTATGGGTCTCACAAAAATATCCCAGAGCTGTTTGAATTATAGCGCATCTTTTACTTTAGTGCGTAAAAAAGAACATAGAAAACAGCACGAGTCGTAGAAACATAAATACTCCAAAATTAGAACAACTTTTTTTTTTTCTCGGCCCAAATTAGAACAACTTCCCTCCCAGTTGTTGGCTTTGAAAAAAAAAGATTTAGAGGTGCTCTTGGAGAACCGTCATGTAGGCCTCCAACACTCTCCAAAAATTTATAAATACAAAACACTCTCATGAGATTGATTTAAAATCAAACGTCTGGGTCTCACATGAATGTGTAGTTACAAAAAATGTTAGCAATAGAGTTTCTTTCCAAAACCGTCCTCTGTCCACCCACATTTTATTCTGCACTCAGACAAATTTCTCCAAAATTCAATTGAAATCTTGTGGACTAAAAGACATCAAAACATGTATAGCGCAATATATGATGTGGCCCTACGTGCGTGGTAAAGGATGCGTCAGGGTCAATGCTGTCAATTTGGGAATATAAAATTGTACCTCCCCATGGTTCACATTTTGCATATTAAGGATCCTCCAATATATCTCCAACTTGCTATTAGTATAAATCTAGAGAGAGAGAGAGAGAGAGAGAGAGAGAGAGATGAGGAGGTCTCTCTCAAACAATGATGATAAAACAAGGCTAATTTGTACTACGATCTTTTGGAATATTTTTTCTCAATTTGCTTTTCTATCTGCAATGTAGTACTTAAGCATCTCTACTCGCAACCCACCCCCACCACCTCGATCAGTAAACCCTATATATAGCCTCCATCACCCCCTCCATTTCCTCACAACAAAATCTCATACATCCTCCTCTTCAAAAGAAAACAACCCTTCACATTCTCCTTCCTCTTTCGATCCCTCACTCGTATATACATCAATCTATGGCCAGGAACACGAACACGGTGATGAATTTGGGGGCCCAAGGTCCCCTGGTGATATTCAGCAAGAGCGATTGTTGCATGAGCGACAGCATGAAGATACTTTTCTATGGTTTCGGTGCAAATCCTACGATTTACGAGCTTGACCAGCTTCAAAATGGGAAGCAACTGGAGAGGGAGCTGGTGGCATTGGGCCGTGGGCCAAGTGTACCGATGGTGTTCGTAGGCGGCGAGCTGGTCGGTGGGCCTAATGAGGTCACGAGCCTCCATGTCAGGGGGGAGCTGGTGAGGAAACTCCTGAGGGCCAGGGCTATTCATATCTGGAATAATGAAAGGAGGGGATAAATTTATTCCAAGCTTCAATCAATAATGAATAATTCCCATATATTATTATTATTATTATTATTATTGCAACTACTATATATAGTCGCTGTTTTTGCGTTGAGCAGTGATTAAAGAGAATATGGCCAGATGAGCCTTTTTGTTATGGGAGAGGTAATTTGATGAGAGTACGTGTGTTTTCTGAGATATGTATTTTTCTTTTTCTTTTTTCTGCCTTCTAAATAATATCTTACTTAAAAGTTATTGTCGTCTCTTTTAATTGAATGATACACCATCGTCTGCATTTCTATCTGCATATTTCACAGGACGAAAAAATGATATATTGAAAAAAAAAATTATAAGACATTGGCGTGACGCTTGTACCACATTATTCTGTACATACTAGAGAACTGTGAGCATGTTATATTATTACCATTCATGAGAATCATGAAACTATTGGAGAACAAAAAACATATTGCATGAGCAACTGGAGATTTGAATTTAACTCAAATTAATAGAGATAATTAATTAGGAATTGGATCCTCTCCGGTCCTTAATTTGAACGAAAAGCATAATGCATGAGCAACTGGAGATTTGAAAATTCGAACCATGCATTAATTGTCTCAATATATGGTCTAGATTTGAATTGTTCCGTCGAGTTCGTTCAAAACTTGAATCTGAAAGGATCTGAACCCAAATAATTAAGTCTAGGAGACTATAGGACTTTGTACCACCTTTAGCAGCTGATATCACTCTAGCGAGGTTGACTAATTACGCTAATTAGGAAACCAATGGCGGGATCGACTGATTTTAGTGACTAAACCATGGGAATTACTGAAATCATGGAGAAGATATGGAGATGATCATGGGATTATGATTGACTTCCTTCATAAATTGCAGTGTATTCCGGGACTTCTATTAGTACTATGTATTTCTGCTGCAGGAATTATTATGGTACCCGCCTTGTTTTTTGGAGGAAAAAAAGGGTACCATCAACCTCTGATTAATTTCGTTCCGGTCAATTTTCCGGCTTCTTCCGGTGGATTTTGGCTCATTCCAGCGGTACTGGCCTCCTCACGAAACATCAAAATGAGACAAATTTTTTTAGGAAATATTCTTAATTTCTTGGGACAATTAACTAACTGGCCTCGGCAAGAAGAAATCCTACAACACTGTTTTTTAATGGGTCTTTAGCAGTGGGCCTTCGTCTATGTGAAGCGGCCTTGTGCAGTGTTGGGCCATTGAATCATAACCCATGACGCTGTCGCATGTGAACGAACGTTAAAATGACGGCCAAGGATGTGTTTAGATAATTAATACCTACCAATGATAAGCTAAGAATATTTGTTAATATTGAAAATGTTCTTGACGGATATTAATTATCCAAACACGTCCTGGGCCGTCATTTTCCCGTGAACGAACCCAAGGGATTAGGGATTGGTGTGTTTATGGAAAAATGACGGCTAAGGACGTATTTTGATAATTAATATCTATCAAGGACATTTTCTGTATTAACAAATGTTCTCAGCATATCCTTGGCAAGTATTAATTATCAAAACATGTCCTGGGCCATTTATTTTCCCTTGGTTTATAGTTGTAGAAAATTACGGGCCAGTCCAAAAATTGCCATTTAATTCCCATTTGATGGTACATTTTAATTTTCATTTAAAAATATGGGCCAATTACGTGGACTAGCCCGTAACTTATCCCTTGTCGAAACTCGGAATTGGTTGGATAAGGCCTTCAGGTCCCATTAAACTAATTGAATTTCAACTTTTGATCGATTCTCCAAATTTCGCCAAAGCAATTCCGATGATTCTAGTTTTTTGAATAGTTTTATATTCCTTCCATCTCAAAATAAGTGTCTGGCCCGAAAACTCAGGCCTTTGAAAAGACGCATTTTTCTTTTTAAAAAAATCAAAAAGAAATCACGAATCAATAAGTATCACAACCAAAAAAATGCATCTTTTTAAAGGTTTTGATTTGCAGGCTGGGCACTTATTTAGGATAGAGGGAGTAATGTCCAAATAGTTTTTAAGATTAGGATGAAATTATTCATATTTGAATCTCAAAATAATACGTGCTCCCCAAAGTTGAAATTGAGGATTCGTTTCTCTCTATACCTCTACTGCAGCCATGTGATCCAAGGCTATGACTCTATGAGGGCATGGTGATGGCACACACACAACGTTATTACATGGCAAATATTTTTCTAAAGTATTTTCCAGAATGCATTTTATTTTATTTTTTTTGCGGTTTGACGGTCAGAAGTGTTCAGATCAGTTTGCGTGCACCTCGACGATTCCTCTTCCCGTTCAGTCAAAGGCAGACCATCCACACCGAGATTAGGAGATTCACAAGAGGTTTGTCCAAATATTGTGCTGATAACACTCTCTCAAGAAATTAAATCTGTATGCACTATGCATTATTTGTGGGTATTTTGTAGCATTACTGTTTCCCAAGTGTAATTAAGCATTAGGATACATGACATTTTGAGAGATTATGCAAGGATGAAAGGAGAGAGATTTCATTTGGTACAATCAAAAGGAAAACACACGTTCAAACGCAAACACAACCTTCTTATCAAACTTGGCACAGCAAAAATGCGCAAAAAAAAAAGGGGAGAGATTTCATTTGGTTGCTTTTTTTTTCTCGTTTTCTCCCTAAACCCATATAGCTTTAGCCTTTTTGAGCGATTGGACCAGCTTGCCCTTGAGATGGAGGCTCATGACCTCATTAGAACCACCCACCAACTCCTTCCCTATGAACACAGCCGGTACGCTCGGCCGACGCCCCATTGCCACCAGCTCCCTCTCCAGCTGCTGCCCGTTTGGGAGCTCGTCGAGCTCGTAAACCGTTGGGTTCGCACCAAAACTGCATATCAGTGTCTTGATGCTGTGGCTAATGCAACAGTTGCTTTTGCTGAATATCACCACCGGCTTTTCGGCCCCCAAACTCGTCACCGTGTCCATTGCCACAGCCGAAGATTAGGAAAATATCTATAGTCGCAAATCACAAATTTTGGATGTGAAGCTAGTGAATAGGGGAGTTGAGGCTCTAATTGTCTGGTGCGAGGAACTTGAGATGTGGCGGCATTGGGACTTATATAGAGAGGCATATAGGGTGCAATGCTTAATTATTAGAGGATAGAAGAATGAACGGCAATGAATGATCAAAAAGACATCCTAAATCACCGTTCTAGTATCTAATTTGATTGACCATGAATTGATCCCAGCTGATTGATAAGATTATCAAATGACAACATTAACCCTGAGGTAGCCCACAACACAAATGGAATTGGTGCACAAAAGAAATCAACACTTGCACAAAAATATAAGTATATTTTTGAAAGACACGTATTTCGACAATTGGACAAACAAATTGGGACGGAAGGAGTAATAAATTTTCATCTTTTGCCGACAAAAAAAAAAATTTCAATCCATTGTCCCTGAATTTTTTTTTTTGTTGATTCATGCGTCCTAATTCATTTTCAGCTTCACCATCGAGAATCAAGATTCATTTGTCTCGAGATTTTATTAGATCGTCCAATTGAAAGTGTGTTGATAAATCAAGAACTTAACCCCTACGAGAGTAGTATGCTAATTTTACATCCATATATAGTCTGCCTTCTCATTGAGAGTGTCTCAATATATAGTGCGTCATATCATATGAGAATCTAAACATGAGAGTCTCGATCGAGACATGATATTCAGTAGCTGAAAAATGACATGAACTACGAGTACGCCGGAAAATAGGTATAAAGAGGACCTGGGGCTCCGTGTTTAATACATTGCATAAGTTACGTATAACCCACATCCTGATCCCGCGTGAGGGTAAAACAGTAATTTCACATCCCCACATGGACAGTAGTACGTAGGACTTCCATTATAGATAGATCCATCTTGGAATGGAGCATCTATCTGCTGAGTGAGAAAGGTGTTTGGGGTTTATCCAATTGGCCGGATAAAGAAAACAAACCCCTTTTTCCCTAGATAGCTCCCCCATATGATCATCAAGATTCGAAACCACTTCAGTTGTAGAAATTAAACCGAAAGCTGAACAAAATGACTTGGAAAGGGATACAAATACTAATCTGCTACGAAAATTAACGAGTGAATTATTACTAGTATAAGTTAAACTTAATTCCACGTAATGATCCGTACTAGCTAGGAGCTACTACCATTTTTAGTCCAATAAATAATCATGGGATTAGTTTCTTTATTAATTAATTAATTAATTAAAGCAATGTGCATGGGAACAAATCGGATATTATTCTAACGCACACTATTAATCATGAGATTAGTTTATTAATTAATGGGCTGTGCTACGTGCACAGACTACTGTGCACAGCAGCTGTGCACAGCAGCTGTGCACAGCAGCCTTTTCCTCCCGCCCCGGGTCTCAAAAAGATGATCGGAGCCGCTCATTTTGTTCAAAATATGTCGTTTAAGGTCTCTATAAAAAATGAGCTTCGTTGGATATTGTTAAAGGCGTTAACAAAACACCCAAAATCACTTCAAAATTTAAGCTAAATTTTGAAGTGATTTTGGGTGTTTTGTTAACGCCTTTAACAATATCCAACGAAGCTCATTTTTTACAGAGACCTTAAACGACATATTTTGAATAAAATGAGCGGGTCCGATCATCTTTTTGGGACCCGGGATGGGAGGAAAAGGCTGCTGTGCACAGCAGTCTGTGCACGAATCATTTCTATTAATTAAGGGACCATGTGGGCAGTCCTTATTTCATTTATATTCTATTCTTATCATCGTCGGATTTGCGAAAAAAGGATGTCGGTTACTATGTTGGAAAGTTGCAAATTAAAATACTTACCAAAAAAAATAAAAGGTTGCAATTATTTTATGCTTGCCAAATCTTGACTGTTGAGATGTTGCAAAGCAGCTTTTTGTAGAGCGTTGCAGAACGCATCTGGACCGTCCAAAAGTGTTTCCAGCGGTCTGGTTTAAAAATGAGGAAAAGTTAACTCCTCGCTGGAGGAGTTTGTTTTCAATCCGGACTATTGATTACCGAAATGGACTGTCTAGATGCACCCTACAAGGAGCTCTACAAGAAGCTGCTTTGCAGCCTCCCAGGTCCATGTGGTTGGAATTGTAAGCAATTAGGCACCACAGAGTTTGATTATGGGGATTAGATAATTGACTAACAGACTGATGCTTTTGAAAAGTTGGGCCGTCTTCCCCTCGAGACAAACACTTGGGTTGAATTATTTGGTGGAATATTTGTGTGGTAAGTAAAGGTAAGTGGTAACCGGAAAACGAAAGTATAACTTATGCTAAGTCTTTCGCCAGTGGACGATGAAATTGGTTTCCGGAAATTATATTGGCCAATAGTAGTCATCCAAAAGTCTTCGATTCATATTATTTTGGGATAGTGATCCATACTGACTTTGTCGAAACTTTAATTGGACTTTCGCTACCAGAAGATGAAATTGGTTTCCGGATACCAAGTTATAAAAACATTAGCTTCAATCTTCCCCGACTTGGGTTTGAGGGTGTGTGTGTGTTTGTTGTGCCCTCATTATGGGTTTCATCCCGAGCTCAAAAATTGGATCCGAACTGTTCATGTTGTGTACGACGGTGATACTACACTCTTACCAAATGCAATTCTATCAGACAACCAGAACCTCATGGTCGAATGCAATTTATTAAGTACATTTTCAATCTTCATATTTGCCTTTCATTTTTAATAAGAATAATATTCTCCAATAACCGACTTGTTGGTATCCGATCGACCGACGTGATTCTACGTAAAGATTGAAGGCACAGCAGGAACATGAAATCTGTTAGCTAAGCAAAACCTATACAACAAGTACTAACGCTATCTGGACATGGATGGATGGATACGAATATTGGTTGACATGCATCGATCTCATGAGGTGGTGATAGATTCTTGGATAATAATAGTACAGCACCGGGATTCCTTCATATCTAAAATCTCAACTTTTAACTCAAGACATTCTATTGATGATCCAACAACCCTTTCTGGGTGTTTTTTTTTTGGTTGAATTAGACTTGACAAGTATGCTGTTACATCTCAGGAAATAAGTTTTATTTATTTTTAAAGTGGAAAATATTTATACGTCGGTGAACCTGAATTTTGATACTGCGCCGAGATGTTGTATCCGTTTCCCGTAATGACCACCGCTCTTCAATCGTGTTGTGACCAAAAAGCATTTTGACAAGCAGCATATTTCTTTTAAGTTGACCTTTCATTTCAAAATACGATTCCCTGGTATCAGAACATGCATGTCTGTACATGTCACTCTTGTGATTATATTAGTCCTTTCCTTTCCGAAAGTTGCCTCTAAAACAAACTGTTTTCAACACAAACATTGAAGAATAATTCCCCACCAAGTTGTTTTTCTAATGAAACATGACTCAAAAATGCTTCCATCTTACCAATAATTCTGATTTCTGACGCTGTTCAGGTAGGTGTACTGACATTCCTTCAGACGTGGATAAACGCTTATATGGATAATACTACGTGCCAACTTGATTGAAGCACAAACCATCACTGTCAAGCACAATCATCAGGGGAGGAGCATTTTTCTTATCCAAACAAATATCTTTACAACTTTCTTTTCAAATTTGTTACTGTTGAATATGTGATTTAAATTCATTCCCTCTCTGGAACAATCCAATCCCACACTGCCTTTTCCTGTTGCGCCTATAAATATATGGGGTGATGAAACCTCAAAATCCACCATAGACAAGCATTTGAGCTCAAAGTACAAAGCACTAAAGACCTTCTCTCTTCTGTGCATTAATTGTTACTAGAAGTTCATTTTTCCAAATGGATAGGATTAAAGATTTGGCATCGAAGAAGGCAGCAGTGATCTTCACAAAGAGCTCATGTGACATGTGCCATAGCATCAAGGCACTGTTTTATCAACTTGGTGCTAGTCCGGCGATTCATGAGCTTGACCAAGAACCAAGTGGGAGAGAAATGGAGAAGGCCTTGCAAAAGCTCGGCTGCAGCCCTTCTGTCCCTGCTGTTTTCATCGGGGGAAGATATGTTGGCTCGTCAAAAGATATCATTTCTCTTCACCTTGACGGGTCCCTTAAGCAAAAGCTCATTGATGCTGGAGCTATCTGGTTCTAGCAGTAGCTTATATTATGATATAGTTAAACTAACCAAGCTCTTGGTACCATGTCATAACAAAAACTGGTATTGAGGGCCCTTCTTTCCTTCTTTTTTCCCCCTTTTTTGCGCTAGTTTCAAGTTAATAGGTTGTCTAAAAGGCCAGACTATATATGGGCACGGCCAATCAAGTGTTTCAAAATTCTCCCAGAATTTTATTTTCTTATGTATGTTAGAGATTTGAAACCAAAAAAATAAATTAATTAAAAGAACTGCGAAGTTTCTGACTAGAGTGTTTGGTTTGGCTTGCTTCTCCTTTTCTTTGTCTGGTTGTATAAGTTCGAAGACTATATTGTTGGGCCAGTCCGACATATATGACCATGGCTTATCAAGTACTTCAAAGTTTTCTGACAGCAGTTTATTTTCTCATGTCGTATTTGCAAGGAACCGGAAAATGAAACGTTGATCTTCTGTTTGTTTTGTTTTTCTTTGCCAGCTTTCTTTCTTTCCTTGATCAGATGGGATTGCAGACAATTATTCCACTGAGTTAAGCAGAAAAAGTTATCCATAATGCACCACTTTGAATATGAAAATAAGACAGGTATCAAGGGAGAACTCATCGATCAGTCGCAAGTCATTCCTTGTTATCATAGGTTGTAATTGCTCAATATCAAGAAAGCCTCAAGTCAATTTATTCAATTGTTGAAGTTAGAACTCAAAACCGAAAAAGAAGGAAAGATTTCTGGTGTCTGTTTTTCTTTGACAGCTTCATCTCTTTTTAATGTCAGCTTTTTTCATCGTTAAATTCTGTGATCAGACGGGATTGTAGACAAATATCACATTAAGTAACACAGATCACTAGTTTAATTGGACTCCTGCTAATGGGCGGTAGAATTGGTTGCCGAACAAAGTTACCAAACCCACTGATTAGAGGTTTCAGTCTCCCCCTCAAACCTAACACTAGTTTCAAGTTTGTTTCATGGATTCAAAGGCAAAAAACCCGATCACAATTGAGGAAAGCATTCACCAATTATTCTGCTTCGTTTGTCCAATGTAATGGAATAACGCCCCAAGTGTAAGGCCTAATATGCCAGTTAAGCATGATAATCCGGAAATCCGGGATCGTACCCAAGAGAATAATTAATACGGCTTTGCTGGATTTGTAGATGCAAGCAAGTGCTTTCGGCTTTTAGACAGCCAACTTGGTTTTACGTGCATAGTGGAAAAGAAAATGGGCTAAATTGAAAATCGAATAAACTAAGATAAAAGACAGGTTAGGTCTAGGAATTACTAACACCCATGATTCAAGTTAAAACTGCATTTCTCACCCAAATACGCAATTCAGGATACACAATTAAGGTTCCCAAATCGGAAAATAGAATGGTTCGATCACCAAGCTAGCACTAGAGTTTATTTAGCAAATGCCTCGTGCGAAAGAGCTCCAAGTATCATGTGGTAGGTAGGCGATGCTCCTACCTACACATGATCAAGGAGATTAACACCTTAGCGATTTGACAAATAAACCCGAACCCCACATCGATTCCCAAACCAAAGGTTTAAACTTTATGATGAAAAACACAATTCTACTTGAGCCATGAGGTGTTAATCACCCCATGACCTAACCTTGGAAACTACTCACACATATGTATTGAGATAGGAGTAAGCAAAAATCTACTTAACATAATTGAATTAACAACACTAGAAGAAAATTGGATTGAAAGATAGATCGGAAGATTCACTACAACTTTAATGAAGACAAAAATTCCAAAACAAAACTAATTAAGGCAGGAAATTAGAAAATAAGTGCTGGAAAAATGGAAGAACAACAAGAACAATTCAAAAAGCAAATTGAATCTAATCTTAGATCTAGAAATTGTACTACTTAATCTTTCCTCCTTTTTTGTACAAAATGATGTCACAAGATTTTATACTCCGGGAATCCACGCACAAAATATACCGCGAGATGCTCTGAAAATTCGCCCCTAAGGCCCTCGGCATCGATGGCAATGGGCTTAGGCTGCTTCATTAACGACCTCGACATCGATGGACCATTTCACCTTACATCGATGCCAAGGTAGGTAGGGAACTGGTGTGCTAAAAGGCTCGGCATCGATGTAAAGGATTATATCCCATTGATGCCGAGGTTGGTAACTCCAGCAATTGGCCTTCCTTGCTTGCCTTCGCCTGATCTTGCCTTGGTTGGTCTTGCCTTGCCTTGGCTCTGCCTTGGCTATGCGTTGGGGTTGCTTTGGCCTTGTGACTTGCCATAGGCATTAAAGCTCTTTTTTTTTTGGTGATTCACCTACAAAGCAAAACAGACAAACTCTACGAGCAAACATAATTAAAAACAGCTAATTAACAATTAAATTGAACTAAAACTAGACACTAGCACACCCTACATTACATTTCCGGGTGCTTATCATATTCACCCATCAAGGTTAACAATGGTGCCAATTGAGGAGATTGTCGTATGATCTTATGCAAAACAGAGGGGATTATCACCAGTAGTACTCTTTTTAGCCTACCAACTTGTCATGAAGATCATTGTATACATGGACAAACTGATATATGCATCTCTTTTGTTCATCTAATGGACATCAACATGTTGATGTAATTCGCAAACTGATCTGATTAGACTGTTACCTAATATTGAAAAGAAAGAAACGGCGACAACTATTGCTATCTCGACATTGATGGATACGAATATAGGGTGACGCACATGCATCTGATGAGGTGGTGAAAGATTCTTGGATGATATAGTACAAGGATTGCTTTATATCAAAAATCTGAACTTTTAACTCAGACATCATATTAATGATCAAACAACCTTTTTTTTCGAGGAGCTTTTTTGTTGAGTAAGACGTGACAAATATGCTATACCACAGGAAATAAGTTTTAGCACCACCAGAAGAAAAATGAAAAAATTCCTACGACTCATATACTGTTACGATAAAGCAAATCAAATCAAATCAAAGGGAAATATAACAGCATAAAAAGTTAAGAACCAATGCCTTCCGTATCATATGACTGGTACATGATTTACAGGTATTGCATAGGATTAATGAAATTTAGTCCCTTGAAATCTGTTCTTCATGATGCCATAACATTCCTAGTTTTCTTATTCTTTTACTAGAGTAGAGTCTTTTGCTCCAT
Organism: Rhododendron ovatum; assembly: GCA_019656835.1. Lineage (NCBI taxonomy): Eukaryota > Viridiplantae > Streptophyta > Magnoliopsida > Ericales > Ericaceae > Rhododendron > Rhododendron ovatum. The sequence continues at coordinate 48,619,915 of CM033792.1, read as the reverse complement.
CCATCTAGGGGACCATCCAACAAAGTGGAAAGCAATTGGATAGACATTTACTTATTCCACATCAGCCCATGGATTCTACTACGATTGTAAAAGAATACTAAATCTTGTGAAAGGAGGAAAGGGGGGAAAACTCCAAGACATCTTTGGTGAATCAAAATCTATCCTCTCTTTCAGTCTCTCGATTTTTGGCGGAGAATGAGCATTTCCTGAAAATGATCGAAGGAGGACGCGTATTTATTTTAAGCTAAAAAAAGTCTACACATAGGTGAACCTGAATTTTGGTAATGCACCGAGACGTTACATCTATCTCCCTGTTGTGACCGCTCTTTAATCGTGCTGCAACCAAAAGTATTTTGACAAGCAGCATATTTCCTTAAGTTTTGACCTTTAATTTGGATTCCCTGATATCAGAACATGCATGTCTGTACATGTCACTCGTGATTATATAAGTTGTTTCATTTCCGAAAGTTGCCTCTAAAGAAACTGTTTTCAACACAAACATTGAAGAATAAATCCCTCTCCACCCCCCACCAAATTGTTTTTTTTAATGAACCATGGGTCCATGACTCAAAAATGCTTCCATCTTACCTATAATTCTGAGGCTGTTCAGGTGTACGGACATTCCTGCTGATGTGGATTACCGCTTATATGCATGATACTAATGTCCACTTGATTGAAGCACAAACCATCACTGTCAAGCACAATCATCAGGGGGGAGCATTTTTCTTATCCAAACAAATATCATTACAAATATCATTTTGAATTTCTTACTGTTGAATATGTGATTTCTTTCCTTTTCTGAATAAGCAATCCAATCCCACTGCCATTTCCAGTTTCCCATAAATAAGGGGTGATGAAACCTCAAAGTCCACCATAGACAAGCATTTGAGCTCAAATTTACAAAGCACTAAAGACGTTCTCTCTTCTGTGCATTAATTTTCATGAAGTCATTCTTCCAAATGGATAGGATTAGAGATTTGGCATCAAAGAAGACAAAAGTGATCTTCGCAAAGAGCTAATGTTGCACGTGCCATAGCATCAAGCAACTGTTTTATGAACTTGGTGCTAGTCCGGCTATTCATGAGCTTGACAAAGAACCAAGTGGGAGAGAAATGGAGAAGGCCTTGCAAAAGCTCGGCTGCAGCCTTCTGTCCCTGCTGTTTTCATCGGGGGAAGATATGTTGGCTCGCCAAAAGATATCATTTCTCTTTACTTTGACAGGTCCCTTATGCAAATGCACATGGATGCCAGACCTATCTGGTTCTAGCAGTATAGTTACACTAACCAAGCTCTTGGTACCATGTCATAACTAAAATTGGTATTGAGGGCCTTTTTTCCTTTCTTTTTCCCCTTTTTTGTGCACTAGTTTCAAGTGAATAGTTCGTAAGAGGCCAGACTATATATGGGCATGGCCAATCAAGTGTCTCAAAATTCTCCCTTTTCTTATGTATGTTGCAGATTTAAAAGAATAAAATGTGAAGTTTCTGACTAGGTTGTTTGCTTTGCTTTGCTTTGCTTCTCCCTTTCTTTTTTCCGTTGCTGAGTTCCAGTGACTATGTTGTATAAGCTCCCAGACTATATGACCATGGCTTATCAAGTCCTTCAAAGTTTTCTGACAGAAGATTATTTTCTCATGTCGTATTTATGAGGAACTGAAAATGAAATGTTGATCTTCAGTTTGTTTTGCTTTTCTTTGGCAGCTTTCTTTCTTTCTTTCTTTCTTTCGTCAGATGGGATTGCAGACAATTATTCCACTGAGTTAAACATAACAAATTCTCCAGAATGCACCACTTTGAATACGAAAATAAGACAGGTCACAAGGGAGAACTTTTCGACCAGTCACAAGTCAGTCCCTTGTATCAAAGGTTGTAATTGCTCAATGTCAGGAAAGCCTCAAGTCAGTTTATTCCGTTATGGAAGTTAGAACTCGAAACAGAAAAAGAAATCTATAATGGAAGTATTTGCCCCGACTTTAATTGGAATCCTGCTAATGGGAGGTAGAATTGGTCCCGGAACAAAGTTATCAAAGACATTAGTTTCAGTAGTCCCCTCAAACCTAACAGTAGTTTCAGTTTCATCTCATACATTCGAAGGCAAAAAACCTGAACACAATTGAGGAAAGTGTTCACCAAGTATTCACCCACATCAAAGTTAACACTGGTGCAAATAGAGGAGATTATCATACAATCTTATGCAAAACAGAGGAGATAATCACTATCAGGACTCTTTCTAGCCAACCAACTTGTGGTGAAAATCATTATATACATTGACAAGCTGATATATGCATCTCTTCAGTTCATCCAATGGACATCAACATGTTGGTGTCATCAACATGGTGGTGATAGATTCTTGGATAATAATACAGTACAAGGATTCCTTCATACCTAAAATCTTAAACTTTTAACTCAGACATTCTATTAATGATCTAACAACCTTTTTTTGGGTGCCTTTTTGTTGAATTAGACTTGACAAGTATGCTATATCTCAGGAAATAAGTTTTACCACACTAAAGAAATCCCTACAAGGAACAATGAAGAAATTTCTACAAATTATGTACTGTTACTATAAAGCAAACTCAGATCAAAATGAAAGGGAAATATAACTGCATAAGAACCAATACCTTCCCTATCATCTCAACAGCAGGAGCAATTATTTGCGGCCAGAAGCAATTTTTCGTGTCCAGGAGCAACAGTTTGCAGCCAAGAGTAATTATTGGCGGCCAGGAGCAATTCTTTGCCATGTAGAATTACACTCTAGACACAAAGAATTACTCTTGGCCGCGTATAATTACAATTGGCCTCATATAATTATTCATGGACGCGTATAATTACACTTGGCCGTGTATAATTATTCATGGCCGCGTAGAATTACACTTGGCCACAAAGATTTGCTACTGGCCATGTAGAATTACAATTGGCCGCGTAGAATTACTCGCGGCCAAGTGTAATTCTACATGGCCATGAGTAATTATATGGGGCCAGGTGTAATTATTTGCGGTAATGAGTAATTTTGTGCGGCCAAGAGCAATTCCACCTCAGCCCGGATTCTAACTATGATAGTAACAGAATACTAAATCTTGAGAATAGAGGGAATGGGGAAAACACCGAGACATTCCTTGATGAATCAGAGTCTATCCTCTCTTTCATTCTCTCGATTTTCCGGCTTAAAATGAGTGTGTCCTGAAAATGATCAAATGAGGACACATTTATTTTGAGCTCAAAAATATCTATTCAGTGGTGAGCATGAATTTTGATAATGCACCGAGACGTTATATCCATTTCCCGGTTGTGACCGCTCTTCAATCATGTTGTAACCAAAAGTATTTGGACAAGCAGCATATTTGCTTAAGTCCTGATACCAGAACATGCATGTCTGTACATGTCACTCTTGTGATTATATTAGTCCTTTCCTTTCCGAAAGTTGCCTCTAAAGAAACTGTTTTCAACACAAACATTGAAGATTAAATCCCTCTCCACCCCCCACCAAATTGTTTCTTTAATGAACCATGAGCCAACATATCTTCTCCCGCGATGAAAACAACTGGGACAGAAGGGCTGCAGCCGAGCTTTTGCAATGCCTTCTCCATTTCTCTCCCACTTGGTTCTTGGTCAAGCTCATGAATGGCTGGACTAGCACCAAGTTCATAAAACAGTTGCTTGATGTTATGGCACATTCAACATGAGCTCTTTGTGTAGATCACTGCTGCCTTCTTTGATGCCAAATATCTAATCCTATCCATTTGGAAAAATGAACTTCTGAAAATGAATGCACAGAACTTCTGAAAATTTGATGCCAAATCTTTAGTGCTTCGTAAATTTGAGCTAAAATGCTTGTATATGGTGAACTTTGAGGTTTCATCATCCCTTATTTATGAACATGGCTTATCAAGTCCTTCAAAGTTTTCTGACGGCAGTTTATTTTCTCATGTGGTATTTATGAAATGAAATGTTGATCTTCAGTTTGTTTTACATTTCTTTTCTTTGCCAGCTTTCTTTCTTTCTTTCTTTCATCAGATGGGATTGCAGACAATTGTTCCACTGAGTTAGACATAACAAATTCTGCAGAATGCACCACTTTGACTAAGAAAATAAGACGGGGTCTCAAGGGAGAACTTATCGACCAGTCACAAGTCAGTCTCTTTTATCGAAGGTTCTAATTGCTCAATGTCAGGAAAGCCTCAAGTCAGTTTATTCGGTTGTGGAAGTTAGAACTCGAAACAGAAAAAGAAATCTATAACGTAGGCTAAGACTAGTTTCAATGGACCTTGAGGAAGTCTTTGCCCCGACTTCAATTGGAATCCTGCTAATGGGTGGTATAATAGGTCCCAAAACAAAGTTATCAAAGACATTAGTTTCAGTCGCCTCCCCAAACCCAACACTAGTTTCAATTTCATCTCATACATTCGAAGGCCAAATACCCGAACACAATTGAGGAAACCGTTTACCAAGAATGCACCCATATCAAAGTTAACACTGGTACAAATAGAGGAGATTATCGTACGATCTTATGCAAAACAGAGGAGATAATCGCCATTAGTAATCTTTCTACTCAACCAACTTGTCATGAAAATCATTGTATACATTGACAAGCTGATATATGCATCTCTTTAGTTCATCTAATGGACATCAACATGTTGGTGTCATTCACAAACTGATCTGTTACCTAATATTGAAAAGAAAAAAAAAATTGCAACAACTATGGGCCGCTCGACATGGATGGATACGAATATTGGTTGACATGCATCTGAAGAGGTGGTGATGGATTCTTGGATATCAATACAGTACAAGGATTCCTTCATATCTAAAATCAGAACTTTCAACTCAGACGTTCTATTAATGATCCAACCACCTTTTTTGGGTGTTTTTTTGTTGAAAATTAAACTTGACCAGTATGCTATATCTCAGGAAATAAGTTTTACCACAATAAAGAAATCCCTACAAAAGAACAGCGAAGAAATTCCTACAAATTATGTACTGTTACTATAAAGCAAACTCAGATCAAAATGAAAGAGAAATATAACTGCATAAGAACCAATACTTTCCATATTATCTCAACAACAGGAGCAATTATTTGCGGCCAGGAGCAATTCTTCGCTGCCACGAGTAAAACTTTGCAGCCAAGAGCAATTTTAGAATTACTTTTGGCCGCGTAGAATTACACTTGACCACGTGGAATTACTCATTGCCATGAAGAATTACTCTTGGCCGCATAGAATTACACTTGGCCTCGTAGAATTACTCATGGCCGCATATAATTACACATGGCCGCGAATAATTAAATGCGGCCAGGAGCAATTTCTTGCGGTCAGAAGTAATTCTTGGCGGCCAATAGCTAAAATGTTCGGCCAAGAGTAATTTTGTGTTGCCAAGAGCAATTCCACCTCAGCCCAAGGATACTACTATGATAGTAACAGAATACTAAATCTTACGAAAGGAGGAAAGGGGGAAAACACCGAGACATCCGTTGATGAAAGAATCTATCCTCTCTTTCATTCTCTCGATTTTCCAGCTGAAAATGATCAAACGAGGACACATTTATTTTGAGCTCGAAAATATCTATACAGTTGTGAGCATGAATTTGGATAATGCACTGAGACGTTATATCCATTTCCCAGCTGTGACTGCTCTTCAATCATGTTGTGTCCAAAAGTATTTGGACAAGCAGCATATTTGCTTACGTTTCAACCTTTCATTAGGATTCCCTGTTATCGGAACATGCATGTCTGTACAAGTCACTCTTGTGATTATATTAGTCCTTTCCTTTCCGAAAGTTGCCTCTAAAACAAACTGTTTTCAACACAAACATTGAAGAATAAGTCCCTCTCCACCCCCTACCAAATTGTTTTTTTGATGAACCATGAATGCTTCCGTCCTACCTATAACTCTTAGGCTCTTCAGGTGTACGGACATTCCTGCAGACGTGGATTAGCTTAAATGGTGATACATAGTGTCAACTTGATTGAAGCACAAACAATCACTGTCAAGCACAATCATCAGGGGGGAGCATTTTTCTTATCCAAACAAATATCTTGAAAACTTTCTTTTCAAAATTTCTTACAGTTGAACATATGATTTATTTCCCTTTCTGGATAAAAAATCGAATCCCACTGCCTTTTCCAGTTGCACCCATAAATAAGGGGTGATGAAACCTCAAAGTTCCCCATAGAAAAGCCTTTGAGCTCAAATTTACAAAGCACTAAAGACCTCTCTCTTCTTTGCATTAATTTCATACGTTCATTTTTCCAAATGGATAGGATTAGAGATTTGGCATCAAAGAAGGCAGCAGTGATCTTCACAAAGAGCTCATGTTGCATGTGCCATAGCATCAAGCAACTGTTTTATGAACTTGGTGCTAGTCCAACCATTCATGAGCTTGACGAAGAACCAAGTGGGACAGAAATGGAGAAGGCATTGCAAAAGCTCGGCTGCAGCCCTTCTGTTCCAGTTGTTTTCATCGGGGGAAGATATGTTGGCTTGTCAAAAGACATCATTTCTCTTCACCTTGATGGGTCCCTTAAGCAAATGCTCATTGATGCTGGAGCTATCTGGTTCTAGCAGTAGGTTATATTATGATATAGTTATCCTAATTAAGCTCTTGGGATCATCTAATAACTAAAATTGGTATTGAGAGCCCCTTTTCCCCCTTTTTTGGCACTAGTTTCAAGCAAATAGGTTGTATAAGAGGCCAGACTATATATGGGCATTGGGCACGGCCAATCAAGTGTCTCAAATTCTCCCAGAAATCTATTTTCTTATGTATGTTGGAGATTTAAAAGAAAAAAAAATGTGAAGTTTCTGACTAGGTTGTTTGGTTTGCTTTGCTTCTCCCTTTCTTTTTTCAGTTGCTGAGTGTTTTGTAAGTTCCCAGACTATATGACCATGGCTTATCAAGTCCATCAAAATTTTCTGACAGCAGTTTATTTTCTCATGTCGTGTTTATAAGGATCCGAAAATGAAATGTTGATCTTCGGTTTGTTTTTCTTTTATTTTCTTTGCCAGCTTTCTTTCTTTCTTTTATCAGATGGGATTTCAGACAATTATTCCACTGAGTTAAACATAAAAAATTCTGCAGAATGCACCACTTTGAATACGAAAATAAGACGGGTCTCAAGGGAGAACTCATCTATCAGTCACAAGTCAGTCTCTTTTATCAAAGGTTGTAATTGCTCAATGTCAGGAAAGCCTCAAGTCAGTCTCTGTTATGGAAGTTAAAACTCGAAACAGAAAAATAAATCTATAACGGAAGTCTTTGCCCTGACTTTAATTGGAATCCTACTAATGGGTGGTAGAATTGGTCCCGGAACAAAGTTATCAAAGACATTAGTTTCAGTTGTCCCCTCAAACCTAACACTAGTTTCAGTTTCATCTCATATACACAATTGAGGAAAGCGTTCACCAAGTATTCACCCACATCAAAGTTAACACTGGTGCAATTTAGGAGATTATTGTACAATCTTATGCAAAACAGGGGAGATAATCACTATTAGTACTCTTTCTAGCCAACCAACTTGTCGTGAAAATCATGTATACATTTACAAGCTGATATATGCATCTCTTTAGTTCGTCTAATGGACATCAACATGTTGGTGTCATTCGACATGGATGGATACGAATATTAGTTGACATGCATCTGATGAGGTGGTGATAGATTCTTGGATAACAATACAATACAAGGATTCCTTCATATCTAAAATCAGAACTTTCGACTCAGACATTCTATCAATGATTCAACAACCTCTTTTGGGTGCTTTATTGTTGAAAATTAGACTTGACAAGTATGCTATATCACAGGAAATAAGCTTTAGCTCCACGCAGACCAATGAAGAAATTCCTACAAATCAAATTAAGCGAACTCAAATCAAATGAAAGGGAAATATAACAGCAAAAGAACCAATACCTACCATATCCTCTTACAACCAGAAAATAAGCTTTAGCACCACGCAGACCAATGAAGAAATTCCTACAAATCAAATTTAGTCCTTGAGATATGTCCTTCTTGTTGCCATTACATTCCAAGTTTTACTAGAGTAGAAGAGACTTTTGCCCATGACTTATCCACCCATATAGGGACCATCCAAGAAAGTGGAAATTCATTGGATAAACTCTTATCTTAATCCAGATAAGCCCAAGGATAAACTCTTATTTTTGATGAATCAAAATCTATCCTCTCTTTCGGTCTCTCGAGTTTAGGGTGAAAATGAGTTTCCTGAAAATGGTCGAACGAGGACACATTCATTTTAAAAGCTCAAAATATCTATACATCGGTGAACCTGAATTTTGGTAATTGCACCGAGACATTATATCCATTTCCCGGTTGTGACCGCTCTTCAATCGTGCTGCAACCAAAAGTATATGGACAAGCAGCACATTTCCTTAATTTTTTACCTTTCATTAGGATTCCCTGATATCAGAACATGCGCGTCTGTACAAGTCCCTCTCCACCGCCCCACCAAATTGTTTTTTTAATGAACATGACTCAAAAATGCTTCCATCTTAGCAATAATTCTGACACTGTTCAGATGTACGGACATTCCTGCAGACGTGGATTACCGCTTATATGGATGATACTAGGTGTCAACTTGATTGAAGCACAAACAGTCGCTGTCAAGGCACAATCATCAGGGGGAGCAATTATCCAAGCAAATATCTTGAAAACTTTCTTTTCAAATTTTTTACTATTGAATATGTGATTTCCTTTCCTTTTCTGGATAAAAAAATCCAATCCCACTGCCTTTTCCAGTTGCACCTATAAATATGTGGGGTGATGAAACCTCAAAGTTCACCATAAACAAGCATTTGAGCTCAAATTGCAAAGCACTAATCTTTCTCTATTCTGTGCGTTGATTTTCAGAAGTTCATTTTTCCAAATGGATAGGATTAGAGATTTGGCATCAAAGAAGGCAGCAGTGATCTTCACAAAGAGCTCATGTTGCATGTGCCATAGCATCAAGCAACTGTTTTATGAACTTGGTGCTAGTCCGGCGATTCATGAGCTTGACCAAGAACCAAGTGGGAGAGAAATGGAGAAGGCGTTGCAAAGGCTCGGTTGCAGCCCTTCTGTCCCGGCTGTTTTCATCGGGGGAAGATATATTGGCTCGTCAAAAGATGTCATTTCTCTTCACCTTGATGGGTCCCTTAAGCAAATACTAATTGATGCTGGAGCTATCTGGCTCTAGCAGTAGCTTATATTATGATATAGTTGTACTAACCAAGCTCTGGGTACCACGTCATAACTAAAATTGGTATTGAGGGCCTTTTTTTTTCTCTCATTTTCCCCCTTTTTGCACTAGTTTCAAGTGAATAGTTTGTATAAGAGGCCAGACTATATATGGGATCAGTCAATCAAGTGTCTCAAAATTCTCCCAGAAGTTTATTTTCTTACGTATGTTGGAGATTTAAAACAAAAAAAACTTGTGAAGTTTCAGACTAGGTTGTTTTCTTTGCTTTGCTTCTCCCTTTATTTTTTTGGTTGCTAAGTTCCGGTGACTAGGTTGTATACGACCATGGCTTATCAAGTCCTTAAAAGTTTTCTGACAGCAGTTAATTTTCTCGTGCCGTATTTACAAGGAACCAAAAATGAAATGTTGATCTTCATTTTGTTTGTTTTCCTTAGCCAGCTTTCCTTCTATCTTTGATCAGACAGGATTGCAGACAATTATTCCACTGAATCAAACTGAACAAGTTCTCCATAATGTGCCTCTTTGAATATGAAAATAAGACAGGTCTCACGGGAGAACTTACCGACCAGTCATAAGTCAGTCCCTTTTATCATGGGTTGTAATTGCTCAATGTCAAGAAAGCCTCAAGGCAGTTTATTCCATTATGGAAGTTAGAACCCAAAACCGAAAAAAGAAAGAAAGATGTACGGTGTTTGTTTTTCTTTGAAAGCTTTATCTCTTTTTAATTTCAGCTTTTTTCTTCGTTAACTTCTGTGTACAGACGGGATTGCAGAAAAAAATCACATTAAGTAACACAGAACAAATTCTCCACATAATGCAGCACTTTGGATAAAGAAATGAGACATGTCTCAGACAGAAAACATATTGAGGAGTCACCAGTGATTCTATTTTATCACCACCACGTAGTTGTCCATTTGATGAAAAGTGACATTAAACATGTTGTTTCATTCACAGGGATAGTCAACTTTTAGGCTTAAATCATGTCATTAAGTGGGAAGGTGTCATCTTATCAACAGAAATTCTCAGCCCACATCCTGTCTCCACAATAACTGGTTCTCTCAAAGCCAAAGAAGTTTTTGTTTGTCACATAGCAATCTGATCAGATTCTGACTTTCCAGCTGCTACTGTTATTATCGGTAACGAAAAGGGATAAAGGCGATGCTCGGGAACTTTTCTCATCCCCCCTTCTATTCCTTCATATCCAGAATGTTCAACCTAATCAAGCTATAACAAAACACATGAAAGAAAGAAAGAAAGCTAAAGCCATTAAACTGGTCATGCTACAGAAAGAGTTCCCCATCCATGTTATGTGGGCAAAATAAGATGGACTTTAATGCTGACCATTTACATATATAGCTAAAACTTCCAATATATGCATTTTGTGAAATCACTGTTTCCCAGATTACTTGGTGCATCTTTGTGGTAAAGTCATTTGCTGAAGAGATGACTGTTCTAGCTAGTTTTTAGCCTAGAAGAGTACTAGAAGTCTTTGCTCTGCACAAATGGGCATTTTCCTTCCGAACCACAAGAGTGTAATTACTGTATGGACTATGGACCATGGACCATGGCATGTCTATGTAACGCCACAGAACCATACGCATGCTTCATTGGGAGAAGGAATAATGTAAGTTGGTGGCTGCAAGCCCAAGAATCACAGCCCACCAAAAGATTCTCTTATTCCTGATCATTCTAGCAGCAGATAATATTTTAGATAGTGATTGGGAGAATATTTGGTAAGTGGGCACACTATAAGAATCCTTTACTTTTCTGTACTTTCTCAAAGAGCATCCTTTGCATCAAAACTGCAAAGGTTGCACATATGGTCCTTAGCCTGCGCACCGGTGCCCCAAACCAATTCAATCTACTCCCTTCATCAGATGGTTATAGTCGGTGAAATATATATAGATAGATATAACGATTTCAAACTTGTTCGGTGTGTTTGAAACACAAACATATCCATCATGGAAAGTGACTTTACTCGTAATTGGCATCTAAATAAAGCGCATCATCTTTTGAATGTTCTTGGTTACAGGAAAGGAGTCTTCTCTCTAGTTTTATAAATAGTTGCACAAGAACTCACCATTTGAGCAATTAACGATCACCTTCAACTCCATTTCTCTCTTCCCATTTCTCGCTTTTTCCATAATTTCCTTGATCCCCTACCTAAAGGCTAAAACTACCATCGGATCACAATTCACACTGATCCGATGGATAGTGATAAATAAGTTTAATCTTCACCGCACACCGAGGACCACCCTAGCTATATTGTTTTCCAAACTAATTTTATTGCCTTCACTTTTGAGATTGGAAAATCAAGATGGATAAGGTGAAAAGATTGGCATCGGAGAATGGGGTAGTGATATTCAGCAAGAGCACCTGTTGCCTGTGCTATGCTGTGAATGTTCTGTTTCAGGAGCTAGGGGTGAGCCCTGTGGTTCATGAGATTGACCAAGACCCTGAGGGGAGGGAAATGGAGAAGGCTCTATTGAGCTTGGGGTGCAATGCACCTGTGCCAGCAGTTTTCATACAAGGAAAACCGATTGGTTCCACCAATGAAGTCATGTCCCTTCACCTGAGTGGTTCCTTGATTCCGCTGCTCCAGCCTTATCAGGCTCTTAATTGATCGATGCACTGCGGTACTGAGAAAAAACCATACTAGAAGAATAAAAGCTTGGCCAAGCTCCAAGAATCAGCTCCTTGTTTAGGAGTCTATAGATATCTGTGTGGGTGTGTGTGTAGTTGGCTTTATGTATGGAGTAGTGGGTAGCTTTCAAGTTAATTAGCTTAAGGTTGTTTTAGCCCCTTTGCCTAGAAGAGAAAGAGGGAAGGATTGTACCCTACTTGCTTTACCTTAATGAAGTGTTGGATGTGTATTGCACTTATTTTGATTTTGAGGGCTCTCGTTAACGAGTACCCCAAGTCATGAGGACATTGGTTGATAAAGTTTTCAATGAACATACACTCCTTCATGCGATGCATTTTAATGAGCGATGTAAAGTCATCCAAACTTCTTAAAAAGTGTCATTGGGACACTTTTCAGCAAAATCATGTAGGAGTTCTGTAACTATTACCCTGAGAAAGATGTCAAGCCTTAAGAGTAGCCCTTGCGCTCTCTAATGTTAGCTCCATATACATTGTCAGGCTCATTTGATAACAACATCCGTTTGGGACAGTTGCCATCTAACGTGGTATCAAAGATTCGTATGCAGACTATCAGACAAAATCCTGTCTCTAAAGAGATCTGATTCAGGACTATTAAATGTTCAAAGGTCCAACATTTCAGGTGTCCCCTTAATCCTCATTGCCTATTGAATTAGCCATAGCCTTTACATGTTTCTACCAATTCACATGGCATCTTCAAACGATACAATGTTTTCAAGTTCTTTTACCTTGTTATCCCTGTCATGTGGCACCCTACTTTTGTCTGTCTTCATATCTTGACGGGGGGGCACATGAGGGGGTATGAACTTGATTCATATTTCCTTGAATTGTGTTTCTGAAAGTTAACTCACAGCATCAAGTTCTCAATAGAAGATCGCCCTTTCACCTGTAACAAAGACAAATAAGTAGAAGAGAAAAATGCTTCGATCGTAACATGAATAGCTGAGATCTGTTTCAGTAGTGGCAACTTTTGGTGCCTCCATTTACAGAAAGTTGAGATAGAAAATTCTCCACTTTCCACAATGAGGTCCCATAGATTCTCACACTTTATATTAGAGAAGGAAAGGTTCTAATTCCTTGCTCTCCCTTTTGTCATTCTATTATATCTTACTGATCATGAGATGCTATTCCTGAGGGAAAAGAAAACTATCAGAGCAGAAAGAAGCTCACAAATCACAAGCAAGATTTCAATTCTAGAAGTTGATTTTAGCAATTGAACATTTTAACTGAAGATCTTGGCACTGGTTCATGACAGTAAATTTGCTTTTTCCCTTTCAAATATTCTGTTATGCTATCTAGTCTTTTGGCTCATTTATAGAAGCTCCAAATTGCCCCTTTTCCTAAGGGAAAATGGGTGTGGAGGGAGCAACCGGCCAACAGCATTGGACTTCAAACTTGAGGCATAATTCCGAAACAGTCTAGTTAGTCACCCTTATGTTTCTATCACACCATGAAGACGCAAATAGAACAAAGCCACTCTCACACGACATCTGATTCACGGAGCTACTACTACGGCAAGAGACTAGAGACTTTGAGTCTTTGACCCTAAAACTGCATAAGATCAAAGCAAAAACTTAACTGAAGGACTGCTTTCTCAACTCTATCACCGAGATGATTCAAACTGCCCCGAAAAATTTCATTATAGCCAGGTAAGAAAGAAAGGATACCAGAGAAACAGAAAGAGTTCATGACTATGCTATAGCAACTGTATGGACATGGACAAATGCCCACTGCTTAGTACTAGCTTCCTAATCTTATGCGGGCCGCAGCGTATCGAAAAGCAAGAACTACGTAGAAAATAAACTCACAATATAGAAAAAAAATCTCTCTGTTTTCTTCTTATTCGAGCTCAACTAAATCGCCCTAATGTCTACAATAGTTAGGCAACCAAGACTCAAGCATACTATAGGAAACAAACAACAAAAATGCAATACTTGTCAATCAAGAAAAAGATCTAATTGCCAAAAATTAGAAATATGACATATACCTAATTATGACTGCTGCAGGATTCTAGAAACATGTTAAAACAAGGGTTGGTGCAAAAAATATTTCCAATTAAATATATAATCAGATAAAATTGCAAAAGAAAATTTTTATTAGTAAAACAAGTACTCGGATAAAAATCTTTCCTACTAGAAAATTAAATCAAATCTTTCCCTATCTTGAAAATATGTGAATATATGAAGGACTTATAGAATATTATGATAGGGGCAGTTCCGGAGACCCTTAAAAAAACCTCTAAAAAAACCCTCCAAATCTTAATCTCATATAACCTGATCAAATTTTGATGAACCGAGCCGCTCAATGTGTTCAGAACGTGATTTTAAGAGTGACTGCGAGAAATTGGCAAAAAAAATAACAGGGAAGGGCTTGATTTAAGCAGTTTTTTATTGAACCGTTCAATAAAGTTCGATAAAAAACTGTTCGGATAAAGTCCTTCCTGGTCATTTTTTTTGTTGATTTCACATGGGTACCCTTAAAATCACATTCTGATTACATTGAGCGGCTCGGATCATCAAAATTCGATCGGAAACTTGGGAGGGTTTAGAGGTTTTTTTAAGGGTCCCCGGAACCGCCCCGTATTATGATTCTAGAATAATCCACCGAATTGGACCGCAAGTACTATTTTGCCATCTGTTCAGCAAGCAATCAAATCTGCATTATCACAATCTCATAAATTATTATTAATTTAATTTTTTTTAATAAAAGGTCAGACTTTGTTAGACATTGCAAATTAACGAGAAAGAAAGAGGACATATCCAAGATTCCGCAAAAAATCCGGGGACAATTAAGGATTTGTTTGGAAAATAGAGAAAGGAAAACTTTAAAAAAAATTCCTTCCTTTGTTTGATTCGAGAGAGAGAGAGAGAGAGAGAGAGGGAGAGAGAAAATTGAAAAATATACTACTAGTAGCAAGAATAGTAAAAAATTTCTCTTTATTTTTCTCATATGTTCCAAACAGGGCGTAAAGTCATTTGAACCGGCTACCAATAGAAACAAACCACGTGGCGTTGCCCAACCGTCTTTGACACGTGACGCCCTGATATAACTCTGCAGCAACTGTTTTTTTAACTTTCACCATATTTTACGTTTGATTCCCCAAAAAGAAAAGAAACAAAAACCTAACAAAGAAAAACGAAAAGGACTGCGAAACAAATACTCCACCGAATCTCTCTCTCTCTCCTCTCTCTCTCTCTCTCTCTCTCTTCTTTTTTCCAATCGAATCGAAACACCGACAGTCAGCTCCAAACCCTAAACACATTGAATCGGTCATCAGCGCCTTCTCTCCTCGATGGTATCCTAATCAGGTAAAGTCAATCGATCGCTACTGTCGTCCTTCTCTCGTACCATCTATGGATCTAATTACGAATAACAACACAACGCAAGTCTTTAGTAATTAGAGACAGGCTCGCTTCAGGTTTACAGCTTGTTGTGATGAATCTGAAATTGAAAATTTTTACTTTCTTTTATTTTCTTTCGCTTGATTTGGCAGCCAAAGGTTTGGTTGTTTGGTAAAGATCGCTGGGGATCTGATAAAGCGTGCGTTAATTTAAATGTGATTTGTATCGTCGCTTTGATTTAGCTTGGATCTTTGGATATTCTTGATTCGACGTTCGGTTTTTGTGTTTTGTTGCAGTGACGTATTCGATCGGGGAGCTAATTGATCATATGAGGTGTTTACTTGGTTCTGTTAGTGGTAATTCAAATGTACAGGTGTTCCATCTTCCAACTGGGGACGTTTTCTTTGGCGGATTAACCAAGGTCAGTGGGGCTTTGGATTGAATGTGATGCTTTTTTTTTTTTTTCATAACTCAGGTGGCCGGGCCAGCTTAAGTACCCCTCAACTAGTCCTGGGGTCCAATCCCACCACCCACTTGTAGAGGTCTCAATTAAAGCCAAAGCAAAACTCTTTATGGACTGGCCCCTAAGGAGTTGATGGTACCTGACAGGTTTCAAACTTGAGACCTTGGAGGTAGCAAACCCCTAAGTCTTGGGCCTTGACCACTAGCCAATCCCTTGGGTTGTTGCATTTTCTTTTTTCTTTTTTTTTTTATTCTTTGAAACAAATGCTCATTTTCAAGGACGGAGCCACCGAGAGACAAGTGGATTCGTTTGAATTCTAGCTATGAGATATTATATTTTACACCCAAAATTTGCTGACCCCACAATAGAGCTCTTAATTTCCCCTGAACTGCTGTTGTTCTAATTTATTGCCCCCATATAAAACGTTCTGACTCCGCCCTTGCTCGTTGTGGTCCTAGATTCGCCTAGCATTGTAGATAAATTAATCTGGCCAAAAATTATGTTCGTTTCTGAAAAAGTACGACAGCAAAATTTGATCTTGGAATATCTGACATTTTGCTTTCCTTTGACACTCTTGGAAATGGTGAATAGGTGAATTGGGAGAGAGTGAGCTGTTTGATTGGAGGTGTTGTCAATTTGTTGCTTGGTGTTGGTGGAGGAGAAGGGCTATCATCATGGCTGAAGGAGAGGAGCGTATCGAACTTAAGTTCAGAATCTTTGATGGAACAGATATAGCTCATAGTACCTATGCTCTATCGACTGCTGTTGCTACTCTTAAGCAAAGGCTTGTTGCTGAGTGGCCTCAAGGTTTAGCTTGTTTACCTGTACATTTTTCTTTGTTTTACATGTTCCATTGTACGCTACAGATTTTGACCAATATGACTTCAATATCAGTGATCTGAATTGTTCAACTTTACTGCATGGTTTGGATATTAGTGTTTTGTCTGTTACTTCTCATGGACATCGTATCTTTCCAGTGAGTGCTGATCGTATGTGTTTTCTTGATCTGTATTCTTAACTGGTCCAAATGCCATCAGAATCAGATGTGTTTAGGTGTGGTAGGTTGACACACCAAAGTATAGATATCTTGCGAGGGCAGGCAGTCATAGATCAATAAAAGCAGTCTTTGGGATGACTTAGTTGGGGGCTCAAGAAGCTTTCCTGTAGTATCATTAGGAAGAAGTCACCTTACTATGGAAATCATATATGATAAAAGTTGATTGTCTCTGAGTGGCAGTTTTTATCCGAGTGATATAGATAGTTTGTTAAATTTAGTCATGGTAGGGCCCCTATCTAATCTAATTATTGAGGTTTTTGCCTAATTTTGGTTTTATAAACTGCGACTGGAGTTAGGTTCTTGTATTATGGGAGTGCAGTATTATAGGAATCTGGTAGTTAAAACATGACGAGTCAAATGAGAATGTTGAATCAGACTGCTAAGAGCCCTTATGTTTCGTGCTGGAGAAGAATTCTCATTAAAGTTGTTTCATTTGGTCGTTCCCTCGTCTCTCTTATGCGGATTTTTATGTGCTGCTGTACGATATTCCTGCTCTGGTTGTGGTCTTGTTTATTCACTGTACTTTGTGCGTATTAATGAACTCCCATTCTAATTTATGAATGATGTTGCCTACCATGGATTGATGTAAAAAAGTGAATGCTTAATTTTTTTGAAATATGGGAAAATATTATATCCTTTGCTATTTGCATGCCCTTGAACGTTCACAGGAAAATAACTCTTTTTCTGGTGTTTTCTGACTTGTTTGTGCTGTATAGTTGTGTTTCTAATTGAGTATTGTATTCACAGATAAATCTGTTGTACCTAAATCTGTAAGTGATATCAAACTCATACATGCTGGCAAAGTGTTGGAGAATAGCAAGACACTTGCTGAGTCCAGATTATATTTTGGTGATCTTCCTGGTGGAGTTATTACCATGCATGTCGTGGTGCAACCTCCTGTTGCAAAAAAGAAAACAGGTTTGTTTTCAACTCTTTTCCTTTTTGCCACATTTAGTATTTAAATGTAGCCTAACTTTTGGATTTGATAAATTTTGTTGGCATCGTTCCTAGCTTTGCCTTTTTGTTACCTCTATTAGGCTGAGACTGATTATTTACATAGAGATTTGAGAATTATCACTTTTAGTTACAATGAGAAGAAAGGAAAGGGATCCTAAGTTGATGCTCCAAGTCTCCAACTAACATCATAGAAATTCATAGTGAGATTGTGTTCAAGATTTACATGTCGGTGCAGTGCGTATCTTGGGGCCGGTTTCATGAAACCTCTATTTGTGGACTTCACACACTTGGAAAAGGGGTCATGTTGTTCATATTTTAGTTTGTTTTGTGAGATGAAATTGTTGTTTGTATAAGCAATGACAGTGTGTGTTAGGAAACGTAAAGCAATATTTAAGGAAGTAGACATGTGATGATAATGTCATTGATAAGTTCCAGAAGGATATTAGGTTTTTAGGTTGGAGTCGGTAATTACGAGATTTCAGATTGGCAGTTCCCAGCACCACAGAATAGTTTGCACGTCTTTACCACTATGTATCATGCACATCAATAGTTGTATGTTCCTAATGTACTTAGACCGAACCAACCCTTTTAATCTTAAAGACACTATGAATGGGCTAAGAGATTTCAAAGTTCTGGAGGTAGAGCTTAAAACTAGCTTTAATACATCAGAAGGATATGTTAACTTGCAAAAGCTAGCATTTGCACAACCTCTGTGGTCGCTGATCATTGTAAGGAGATACTTACTGTATTGCTACTATTCTTGCACTTTTTATTTGATTTTCCTGTTTATATAGCTACCAATATAGGTTCTAACTTTTACACTTACACTCTTCCTTTTTTGGCTCTTTTTTGGGTACAATGCAGACAAGAGCAAGGAGGAGCCAAAGAAAAATCCATGCTCTTGCACCATCCTTTGAACTGGGAAGCATGCATTGTTACAGCCAGGACACCCTTTCCACAATTTTTGACCTTTTTGTTGTAATTGTATGTTATGTTCTGAATGAAATTTATTGTTTATCAGCTTATAATTTTTACTTGTAATTGGTAATGCGGGTATTTCATGTTGTAATCCTTTTTCTTTGAGCGAAATCATAAAAAGAATTCCATGACTATGCTATTTCATTATTGAATGGTAGGGTTGACTCTTCTATTTGTTAATCGCAAGTTCTGTTCCTTTTTCTCTTGGTTTGGTGATTAGTAGCCACTGCAGTGGCCATGGTGATCATGAAACAACGCGGTTAGGATGATGGGTAGAACTTAATTACATGTCTTTCCTTAGTCCTCAAAACAGATCATTCGAACTGTTAATATTTCTGTCTTGGTTCGTAATCACTTGCTGTTTCCTTTTGATTGTGGTGGTGTAGGCTGAGAAGCTGCTTGAGAGTCCTGAGGTGTTTCACCTGGGTCCCATTCCAGATGGGATTAAGCAATCTCAAAGGGGTCAGACTCAGACCGTTGCTCCTCTACTACAACTATAATAACAGTACCTATGTAGTCTGCAATCGATGGGGCGGGCTACGGGTAGAAAGGACCGGAGACAGACTTAAAGTAGTTGCTCTCGAAAAAGCTTTACATCTGAGATAGCAGCCCCCTATACCAAAAAAAAGGAGGAAATCATGAGATTGCCTTTCGATTTCTCTGCTCATTACCTTGCTTGCTGTTTTCGTCCGAAATCTAGAGCATCACCGACGAAGTTCAGGTTATTGAAGTTCATGATATTCATTTCACCTCTATCTATTCTCCTGGTTTGCCAAAAGAAAATGTTTGTTTCTGCTCCAATCTCAGTCACTCCATCAAAGTCATTCTTTTTGGTAGTCTTTAACTTAGCAGCATGCGCATAAGGGGATAATTGACCTTGCAAATTAGGGATTGATTTTGGCACTCTAGTTTTGGAGCGCCGGCAGTAAATTTTAGAATGCCAAAATCAATCTATTTTGTTGTCACTAGTCTTCCTTAACTATTTAATTATAACTAATGGTGAATTTCCGTTTGACCGGAAAAAAAAATTATAGTAACAAAATATGAATTAATTTTGGCACTCTAATTTTGGAGCGCCGGCAGTCAATTTTGAAATGCAAAAATCAAAATCCTAACAGAAGACGTTAAATTGGATTTGCCTACCATGCACCCCACAAGAATTGTCAGCTTTGGCAGCTGTTCACATGGTCTTGCTAATGCTTCCACACTACGATTTTTGTGATTGGGGGAAAGACTTTCAACAAGTCAAAAGGCTTCCCCAAGTCAAGCTCTGAATCTGCTAAGATGCTTCGTGCCTCATGGGTTTCAAATTGATTTTCTTCACTCACCTGTCACGGGCTGGGTTAGGTTACATTAGAGTATTACATAATGCTCTCGTAACACTCTTCCCGTTCTCCCTCTCAATCTTCGCCTTTTTTAAAGATTTTAGTACTCCAGTACATAATGTTAACAAAAGACGTTTTTACACTCTCGATTTTGTTTTTGCTCACCCTCACATAGACCTTATGTGACTTCGGCCGCGGGCGAATTTACCCTTGCCTTTTGTTTTATTGCTATAGCAGAGTCCTAGCTTTAAACAAATCGGACTCTGGGTCGAGGTCATAACTTTTCGGTACTAGTCATTTGTTTCACTTTGCAGCTTTATTCGGTAAATGAAAAAGGAGGGGAAGATAGTAGTACAAGTTTACAAAGGCTACGAGCTCGAGCTCGGCTTGTTTATTGTTTTCTGAACGAGCCATAAACTTAAGCTCGAGCTGACGAGCCGAGTTTAGTTATTTACTAAACGAGTCTTTTTAATCGAGCAGACCCTACCTTGACAAACCGAGTTTTTTTCCGAACAAACCGAGCTCCACTCGGTCCGTTTACTAAACGAGCCGAAAACTCGAGCTCGCGAGCTGCTCGGTTCATTTGCAGCCCCTGGCTATACACAAGTTCACAATCTTATGTTTACCTGAAAAAATGACCAACGGATACCAAGCACACATCGCAAAATTGTTTGAAACAGTTCATGGTAGAACGAATATAAGTGTTGTATTATTGAAGGAAAAATGAGAGTATACAATCCATTCGGAAAATAGGGACACAGGAGAGAAGGAACAACAGAACAAGAGAGATACCAATATATAAAAGCAAATCGATCACAGATCTTCTATCCGACTTTCCATCCCCTCCTCCATTACATGTCCCTGCCTTAAAGGCACGACAGACCACTAAAAGTAATGGAGGCATGGGATGGAAAGAGGACAGAGGATCCGGTCTCAACCAAGCGAAAGAAACATAAACTCTATCACCAAGCTCGACGCATAACCACAATAGCCCGCCGTGGGGGTGGAGTGCATATGAGCATGAGAGCTAGGGCGATCACAAGAGCCAGAAAAAATCCTCAGAGATCCAGACCTTTACCTCCTTCTAACTCGGAACAAATCATCTTCCCCATCTTCTATACTTCAGGATCACAAACAAATTTTCGCCCAACTAATTCTCTCTCTGAATGCAAGAGAAGAGAAACTCCTTTCTTGTGTTCCCTAGCTTCTAATTGTTCTCTCTAAATGGTGAATTTCCGTTTGACCGGAAAAAAAAAATTATAACAAAATATGAATTGATTTTGACACTCTAATTTTGGAGCGCCGGCAGTAAATTTTGAAATGCAAAAATCAAAATCCTAACAAAAGACATTAAATTGGATTTGCCTACCACCCCACAAGAATTGTCAGCTTTGGCAGCTGTTCAAATGGTCATGCTAATGCTTCCACACTACGATTTTTGTGATTGGGGGAAAGACTTTCAACAAGTCAAAAGTCTTCCCCAAGTCAAGCTCTGAATCTGCTAAGATGCTTCGTGACTCATGGGTTTCAAATGGATTTTCTTCACTCACCTGTCACGGGCTGGGCTAGGTTACATTAGAGTATTACATAATGCTCTCGTAACACTCTTCCCGTTCTCCCTCTCAATCTTCGCCTTTTTTAAAGATTTTAGTACTCCAATACATAATGATAACAAAAGACGTTTTTACACTCTCGATTTTGTTTTTCTCACCCTCACATAGACATTATGTGACTTAGGCCGCGGGCGAGTATTACCCTTGCCTTTTGTTTTAGCAGAGTCCTAGCTTTTAATCAAATCGGACTCTGGGTCGAGGTCATAACTTTTCGGTACTAGTCATTTGTTTCACTTTGCAGCTTTATGCGGTAAATGAAAAAGGAGGGGAAGATAGTGGTACAATTTTACGAAGGCTACGAGCTCGGCTCGTTTATCGTTTTTTGAATAAGTCACAAATTTGAGCTCGAGCTCGAGCTCGGCTCGAGTCTTGACGAGTCAAACTTAGTTATTTACTAAGCGAGCCTCTTTAATCGAGCTGAGTTTTCCTTAACGAGCCGAGTTTTTTTCGAACAAACGGAGCTCCACTCGGCCCTTTTACTAAACGAGAAGAAAACTCGAGCTCGTGAGCTGCTCAGTTCATTTGCAACCCCTGCCTATACACGAGTTCACAATCTTATGTTTACCTGAAAAAATGACCAACGGATACCAAGCACACATCGCAAAATTGTTTGAAACAGTTAATGGTAGAACGAAAAAAAGTGCTGTATTATTGAAGGAAAAATGAGAGTATACAATCCATTCGGAAAATAAGGACACAGGAGATGTAACGACCCGGGGCATTGCAAGAGAGAAGGAACAACAGAACAAGAGAGATACCAATATACAAAAGCAAATCGATCAAGGATCTTCTATCCGACTTTTCGTCCTCTCCTCCATTACATGTCTCTGCCTTAAAGGCACGATAGACCACTAAAAGTAAGAGGCATGGGACGAAAAGAGGACAGAGGATCCGGTCTCAACCAAGCGAAAGAAATATAAACCCTACCACCAAGCTGGACGCATAACCACAGTAGACCGCCGTGGGCGTGGAGTGCATATGAGCATGAGAGTTAGGGCGATCACAAGAGCCAGAAAAAATCCTGAGAGATCCAGACCTTTACCTCCTTCTAACTCGGTACAAATCATCTTCCCCATCTTCTATACTTCAGGAACACAAACAAATTTTCGCCCAACTAATTCTCTCTCTGAATGGAAGAGAAGAGAAACTCCATTCTTGTGTTCCCTAGCTTCTAATTCTTCTCTCTAAAATGGGAGAGAGAAATGCAGATGCAATTTATATATGCTAACATAGCTATGGTGATATTTTCTCCTAACAGTCAATTTGTTAGACTTGGAATTTATTTCCTATAATTGGGTGTCAATTCCAGATTATGTTTTTTTTTTTTTTTTCTACTTGACCCCCAATATATACGTTATTGACTACCAACTTACTTACAAGTCTCATTTTCACACAAACCTAACATTATAGAAAAGAAAATGCCATATTTCTTGCCACCAAATTTTGTCAATGACTAATTTCATCTTTATCAATGACAGTTTTCCTCACCGATCGGCGGTGGTGTTTCGGCAATACGGTAGTGGCGGCGGCGACAGCGCGACGACGACGAGCTTGGTGCTTTTCGCACGATGCAGATCTGGATTTTCCGAAGCCCATCGTGGTTTTCTACCTACTATTACTATTTTTTTGTGACTTTTGCATTTGTTTTTTCCGGTTGTTTTCTTGTTTTTTCAGACGAATGAGTTTCCGGTCCTTTGTACTTTGTTTTATCATATAAATGAGATTATCTTATTCGTCAAAAAAAAGTAAACCTTCATGCAATATTCATCCCAATTATCCAAATACTTAATATTGTTCACAACAACGGCAAAAATCTTGTTCTTTTGGGGGTTTAAAAATCGAGTAAGTCTACAGTTACTGATCGGGAAATTCCGATCGGAATCCCGATGCCCCGCCGAGTGGGCTTTCGCGAGAATAAACGGCATCCAACGTGTGTAAGTGGCTGATCCAAGTACTCCATTTTTGTGTTTGGATCAGCCAAAAACGGAGTGTTTGGATCGGCCAAAAAAGGAGTGCTTGGATCGGCCACTTACACATGTCGGATGCTATTTATTCTTTCGTAGGCCCACTCGGTTTTTTGTTTTAGAATTATTGGACGGATCGGATCGGCCATCCGGTGGCCAGAGAGTGCCCGGCGGGGCATCGGGATTCCGATCGGGATTTCCCGATCGGTACTGTAGACTTTCTATTAAAAATCTATGCGCACGGTTTCTAATAAATTTTTTCTATCTCTTTCTTCGCTCTTAAAAACCTCCCTTAAAACCCAAATCGATCTGGGTATTAACAATAACAACTCGTGCAGGCGACAGAATTAAACCTTCTCTTGATTGCTAGGCGACCATTTACATGACAAATTAGTAGTGAAATTACTATCCACACGCGCATCACATCATGGATAAGTGGCCTTTTGCTCATGCATATGATGGCTTCTATCATGAAGAAGAAAGTTTTTATTAGCGAAGTTTATTATGACTAACAAGAAAGAGCAATGAGACGCATACAACTTTTTAAAACACAGTTTTATATAGGATTGTGTCCAGAATCGTTTGGGTTCACACGCATCGAACGGCTCCGGACACAACGGAGTTGTGTTTTAAAGGTGTCACCGTATTAGACTTTTTGAACAAGAAAATAATCAATTTGTATTAAAAAAATATAGTCTCACATTGCTTGATTCACTTAATGAGTGACCTCTCCACTCATTGTGGATTGATTTTGCGATGAATATAAAATTTTCGAGCCAAAATTAGGAGAGGAGTTTGGATCTGGGTTACTAAAACCATGTTATCACAAAAGTCAAGTCTTCGTATCAACTTGAGACATGCAGTGTAGGTACAATGGTATATTGTTAGATTTTAGATTTTTTAGAGGGTTACGATCTAAAATTAATTGGCAATAGGTGGAGTAACATCTATAATATATTAACCAAGCTTGGGTGATTTAGATGAGCGATGTGGGATAAAGTCTAACACTCCCCCTCACGTGAAGGTGCGAATTGAGTGAACCAGGAGATTTTACTTCTGGCGATAGAGACTTTTTGATACCATGTTATTTTCATAGAGGGTTCCAACATAAAACCAATTGACAATAGATAGAGTAACCTCTACAGTATATTAACCAAATTTGGGTGGCTTACATGAGCGATCTGGGACAAAATTTAACAGTAATAATTACCGAAGAGAGGACAGTATCAATCAATATTGTGCCATTTAATTGGTTGAACCAGTAAAAAGTACTAGCTCCTACTTAAGAAGATGATGGAAAATTCCCACCAAGAAATCTGTAATTTTAAATGATGATGATGTCCATACGTTTCTAGTGATTTATTGGGCTTCAGATCCTTTATTCCAAGTCTCTGTACCCACTCTCTATGCCAATAGGAAAGTTATTATCTGGCTTTAATGGTAACCCCAACACGTAACCCCAGCACGTAGGCGGTGAAAGTGGTCCTCTAGAATTAGTCGAAGTGCACCTAATCTAACTCAAATTAATATTTCCAAAATTATGAAACACTCATCGAGTGCGATATGTAATCTCGTGTATATTTTTTTTTAATTTATGGCATTGCTGATAGTACGTAAGAGGTAAAATTTTTGTGGTCTAGAAGTAGTACATGATAAATACTACTACTATCGAACACCGTTTTAGGCGGCTTTTATGATTTTGTGGAACCCTCACTGCCTGAGCACTACTTGAGAAATATAAAGCTTTGCTCCGGTTTTAATCTGAATTCCTGCAAGTGGGCCATGAAATTGATTCTCTAAAAATTAATTGAGATGCGTATAAGTTGGCCCGGACACCTGAGATATCAGAAAAAAATTGTTTGATTAATGTTTTGACCCCTGACTTTCTCTCCATATGAGAGTATGGGGTAACAACTAACAAGATTGTCCGTGTGAGTAAACGGTTCCGAATTTTGTTTTTCAATTTTATTTCATTTATTAATAATAATAAAATTAGGCGTTAGATGCTGGGGATTGGACTAGGGTTAGAGGTGGAATTAATGTGGACACGTGTCAAAAAGATTTCCCGAGTGGATAGAGATGTGCTTGGCAGCGGCGCTAAGCACCTAATCTGGCCGTTTATCTCGACAATCGACAGTTCGAATCTTTGTTGAACATTCAACAGCTCAGATTTGTATGTGTTTAGATACAATCTAAGCCATTTATACCGAGATAAAAGTCTAGATGCCGCTCGGCACGGCTGTGTTCGGCAACATCCCCGGGTACTTGGAACAGGGGATCTGAAGCCCAAGAAATCGAACCCGGATCCCCTATCCGACCCGCTTGCCCCACCCCTCTCGGCCGTTGTTCTCGCAAATCAACGGTTGAGATGGGCCGAGCACTTTTTCCTCAAAACGACGTTGTTTTAGAGCAAAACAGTATCGGCCCATTTCAACCGTTGATTTGCAAGATCAACGGCCAAGGGATGGAACAGGTGGGTCAGACCGGGAATCTCAGTCAAGATGGGAAAATGACAGAGTACGTACACAATGGGTGATCATAAAACGAGTATCTATCTATCTATCTTAAAAACGTATGTACATCATCATCGTCATCGTCATCATTTACAACCCCACAGATTTTGATTCGATTATGAAATCAGCAAGAAATCATCATGTACGGTTATAGAATCAATAAATAGAAGAGAGTTATACCCACTGACTCAGACTTGGACGTACTGTCTGCATGCATGCAGTTGCCTTGCTTTTCAGTCTGCCTCACCTCCACCTCCACCTCCAGAGCCAGAGCCTCAGCCTCAGCTTTATGATTCCACTAGTTTTATGAATCTTCTGCTACTACTATCTTCCGTCGACCATAAACCGGAGGGGTTTGGCCAAGAGAAAATGAAAAAGCGAATAAGTGTTTATCTTCTATGAGGTCGTATGTTTGATTTTTATGAAAGCCAAACATTTTAAATTTTCTAGGCCTCTAAAGGTTTATCCGGTCGTGTACTTTAGGGTCTCGAAATAAGTCGAGATGCGCGAACTGGTCTGCACATCCGATTATCAAAAAAATAACATCCATCGAGCGTATCGTTGCATCAAAGATAATGATAGTCAATTGACCCGGCGTACAACAACAACCTAGCTAGCGTTTTTTTAGCCAACCTAAAACCCCTTGCACTTTCCTCTCACAGGGGTTTAAACCACATTAGGCTAGGCAAGAGACATTAATAAAGTAAAAGAAGTGTCCGGTAGAGAGGTCTTCGCGGGGCAGGTAGGTAGTAAGGATAACAAGCGCTCCGCCCTCTTGGCGGGCGGCTGATGACAAAGAATACAGATCGGCGCGATTTTCTGTCCAGTGATTGTGCTGGCCTTGACTTGTTAGAGTTAACTTACTGATGGCTACATCGATCGGCTTTTTAATAACTCAAAGGGGTATGAGTTAATTTACGCATACCTCGGATCAAAAAAAAAAAAATTTACGCATATCTCGATTAATCCCTGAAAGACCAACTCCACAATTCCCTATCCGGTTACTTTGTTTTCAGAATCTATGAAAACCTACACCTATCCTGTGTGTAACCTAAACTTTTTTTTAGTAATACTCCATTCTCTATCATAACGGGCAAAGGAAGTTTGTACGTACACTACCTGTTTAGTAATATTGAAGAAGAAATTAGTTTCACTCTTTTTTGATATTTACGCTTTCTTTTTTTTCTTGAAAATGTGTTTTTTTATTACTGAATTAAAGACGAAAAAAGAGTGGATATAAAAAAAAGGTGTGACAATCAATTTTAAAAAATGAAAATTTAGTAATGACCAAAAAGGGATCAGTTAATTCTCCCTGACATGTATGTTGAAGATCATAATTGCATCAAACGTGAGGGGGCATCAGCATCCAGCCATAGTCGTGTGCCAAATTTAATTTACACTTACACCACCTTCCACGTACACTCACAATTTATGAACAGAACTTTGCTTTCACCTACAGTTCTTGTCATAATTGGGCTCTCCCTCTATCTCTCTCTGGTCTCCATGTATATCTTTTTCTTTGGTTCAACCGTCGCATTCGGGCTAGTTTATACATTCTCTTCATATCTTATCAACGGCAAACCGTTTATGTCGAGATTAAAAGATTTTCAATAAATTACTTTCTTGCGGTCTGACTCTTAGAATCGAATCTTAATTAATTGTGTAAAGAGCAAATTCACCAATCAACTGGACTAACCATTGGGCTTCTCTCTCTATCAATCTCTCTCTTCTTGAATGTTTCTTTAAGACTTTTCAAGTACACAAGGGTCACCAAGCGGGTAGTGTTAGAAGAAATTAATTAGGGGTTTTTACGGGACAGTGAAGGGAGGGGCAAAGAATCTCCAAGTCATGGAGAGGTTTTTATCAAGTTGCTCTTGGCATGAGAAGGAAAAAAGTAATTGTTCATACATGAAAAGGGCAAGGTAAAATTACTAATACACCCCCACAAAATCAGGGCTTCAAATCAAATTCATTCCTCTTCTCCCCTTCTTCCACCCGATCTGCAAGACTGCAACTCCATCTCTCTCCACCACTCCACCGCCCCACCATAAAGCCCCCATGTGTGCTGAGCCAGACCTTTTGTGCGACACAATCGAGGTAAGGGTTTGGTTCTAATCGTTTTTCATCTCGATTTGGAGGCTTGTAATCCGAAATTAGTGGTTTGCGAATTGGGGGTTGGGACTTTGAAATTGGGGTTTAGTTTTTAGTTTTCTACAATTTTGGAGGTTAGGGTTTGTGCTTTTGTGGTGCTGGCAGTGATTGGTGGTGTTAACTTGTGGTGGTTTTTGGTGTTGGTGACGGGTTGTGGATTGGGTTTCTCCATTTACTTCTCGACAACTCATTTAGTTGGTTATGGAGGTGGCGGAGGTGGACGCTGTGATGGAGGTGGTTATGGAGGCGACGATGGTGGTTACGGTAGCAGGAGTGGTGGAGGCGGTGGTGGTGGGTATGGAGGCGGTGGCAGGGATAGGGATGGCATGTCCAAGTACTCATCGAGAGCAGGTGGTGATGGTGGAAGCTGGAGGAGTTAGGTTTCTCTAAGTTGCCCCGTGTGTAAACCCAAGTTGCTCCGTGTATGAACCTAAATTGCACCTTAGGACAAGAGGAGTATGAAAGTGCAACAATTTTAAAAGAGAGGAGTATTTTTGTCTTTAACACCATGTCTTAAGAATTATTATTTTCCTTAACATGATTGGGCAATTCTAAAAAAGTACTCCATCACTGGGAAATAAAATGCCCCAAGGGCCACTGAAATGCAATTCCCCTAGAAATTTAAAGCAGAGAGAGGGAGAGTGTTAGCAAAAGCTGTGCAATCCTGCAAGTATCACCGAATCTCTCTCGTGGCACACCAGTCGATGTTTCCCACCCTACCTGTGGTTGAATTTTGGTTTCTAACTTTATAACAGCATGGAGTAGAACGAATTTCAAAGATCGAGGAAATAAAAATAAAAATAAAAAAACGTACAAGTACTAGTAGTTTTCTTTTATTTTCCTCCTTCCTCTCGGGTCCCTCCATAGCCCAAACCTCCAAATAATACGAATAGGCATGCACACGGTTCGAATCAGTTCGATTGTTTCAAAAGTATTATGGATTGATTGAATCAATTTGTGAATCACAGTTCAGTTTTGATTTTATCCATAATTCCCCACTTATTGACAAACCAAAATAGAAAGAGAAATCTGACATCAGTTTCCATTGATGTCTCAATATCGAAGTTGAAGCAGTTGCAATGCCATAACAGCACCAACAATAGAAACCAACTTCAGCTAAACAGCAAGTTGGGCGGTAGCCAAGTTGAAAAGCACCATATACTCTCATGCGCAAAACCAAGGGTCAAGTCTACTAAAAATAAACCGACACTTCTTGCACGTTCTAAAAAATACTTAACTTCAGCTAAACAAGCATTGCTAAGTACAGTTTGGCAGTTCGTGGATTAATGGTTCGAATCAGTTCAGACCAGTGACCGGTTTGGCAGCTCTTTCAATTTTTGTGGCATCCCTAAGTAACGAAGCGGATCTTAAATTTGTCGACAAGAAAGATGAATTCTTCTCATGTGTTCGTCGGTTTATGAAATTGATGGAGAAATGAAATTAAAAAACACTGGGATCAGAACTGAATATAGAAGAAAGAAAAAAAATATTAACAGCAGTAGCACACATCGGGCGGTGACCCATTTTGTCATGTCACATCATATTCGTGTTACAAACATCATAAATAAAACCTGTTTAAAGTTAAAGAATCATTGGCACTTAACAGGACCTGCTGATAAGTTGACCACACGACAGGATGCGTACCACCACATTGCAGAACAAGAAAAAGAGGGGATTTATGAATAAGAAATACTAGAAGCTGAAATTTGATCTGTTTTATCAGTTGAGATTTCAACAATGACAAACAGAGAGAGAGAGAGAGAGAGAGAGATGGGATAACAGTAACAGGTTAACGATCTTCCAACAAGACTTTTTGAAGCCTGCCCATATACCCAACAAGCATTCACACCCAAACAGAATCAACTTTCGGACACCTTTACAAAAACCAAGATCCAAACGAAGCCTTAGGTTTCAGAATAGAAATAGGTGCAAGAAACGTAATTCTGCAGTACTTACGACAAAAATGTTCAACTCATGCTAATAGATAGTCAATATCGCATCCATCAGATGCTCTCATACTCGATGCCAAAACCATAAAATTTTAGCCGTTGTCATTTGAATTCTACATTCACCAAACAAAGCTTACAGAGGCAGTCTTGGCACAAGATTACAGAAGCTAATTTTTTTTTTATTCCACAACATAGTGAAAACATGATTTTAAGGCTACATCAATTGAAATGAAATGCATAACCATACAATAAGTCTGCAAGAATTATACATGGTATACCATCCGGAACCGTACAAATGACCCTAATCATTACGCGTTACAACACCACGAGTTTAACCTCTTTTATTAAATCACTAACCGCTATGAAATCGCTCAGCCAAGAGTAAAATAGATGGCACGCGAGCCCTTGACCCTCTCTATACTCCCCAACAACTCTATCCCCACTCCAATAAGTACCGCAACTATTCAAGGCTTCATTTTAATCAAATGAATTGAAAATAAAGAGCAGCACGTAGAGCATGTACCTTCCACATCAATTGGAAAGAACAACGGGATTCCACTCATACGGCAAGATATCTCAAGATAGCCCAAAATTCGCATTGTCATCTATTTTCCATATGAAATTAGGCATATCCATCCTACGCCCAGCAACAGTCCTATATATGTAAAGCTTTTCCACAAAAGAGCTTTCAGACCTCGAATCCGGTGGTCCCCTCTCATCAATGACTTCAACATTAAGCCTTGGCATCTTCTGACCAAGTAGTTTACATGCTCCATAACTTACTTGGCAAGAAGACATCCAAAGGGATCGCATTGTCTCCAGCTTTGCGGCATTGGCCAACAAAGCCTTGTCTCCAAAGGGGCAGTCTCTAATCTCTAGTTTCTTCAGGCTTTCACACCCAGACAGCACGTGGTGGAGCCCCAAATCACTATCCCCAGCAAAAGCAATAGAAAGCATCTCTATCTTCTTACCATGGGTGCCAATGTACTGGAACACACGATCTGTTAGAAGACCGGATAGCGAAAGGCGGCGTAGATCCTTGCACCGCTCAACAATGGCTCCAAAACCTGTGTCCAGCGGCTCCAGGGTTAGGTAATCAGGAGCACGAGGCTCAAGGATGCAGAGGCGGAAACGAGTTAAGTTAGGGCGGTTATTAGCAATGGCAGTAAGTGCGGCATTTGACATCTGGCGACAGAAATAGAGAACTGACTCAAGCTTGGGGCATCCCTCTGAAACAGATACAAGGCCTTGTTCTGTCAAGGATACATTAGGTTCGGGACCAAATGGATCAGATGGGAATACCCTCAGTTCTCGGAGATCCTTGCAAAATGCAGCAAGGGCATCAAGGCCAGAGTCTTCAATGTAATCCAGTACCTGCAATCATATCTTAATTAATTGAAGGGTGCAAAATGGAAACCATTGCGCGCCTGAAATTTGAACCAAGGAAAAATCTAACAGCTCTTAGATGGTAGTAATGACAGTAAAGTAACTAGTAGAAAAGGAATAAAGGATTAGAGATTATTTTGGCCGATCAACACATTATGGCTGGGTGATATAGAATCTTCATACCAGAATATGCCCAGACAATCCAATTTGATTCAAGTGAAGACACATGATAAACCAAATGAAATGGCCCCACATCCTATTAATGTCAAAGTTAAATTAAACCTGTCTCTGGTGCCTTAATTACCTGCTTGAGGGCAGCTAATTACTTATATCTGAAAGCCCTCTAACTTGAAAATATCTTGACAAGACAACCTAACAAAAGAAAAGTCATCCACAAGAACACGCAATATGGCAGGGGAGATGGACAATCTAGATACCAGAAAATGTCCACACCTGCCAAACCCACCATTTACTTCAAGTGAACTAAAAACCCAAAACTGCTAACAAACGTAGTAAACCAAATGAAATGGCCCCAAGTCCAATTATGGTGCACCACAGGTTAGAACTATTTCAGGCTGATTCATTAGCTTTTAGGAGGCAGCAATGGCTTATATCTCAAATCCTCCTAAATTCATAATATATGAACCAGATAAAGAAGTGATGAAAAAAAAAAAAAAAACAAAAGCTATCAGCATAAACGATTAAACATACCCAGAGGCGCTGCAAATTATGGCAAAGACTAACTAGTTTGCCAAGGTCAGGGGTTTGGATATTGGCATAGCTTAAGTTGAGACAAGTCAGTCCAGAGCATAGAGTGTGAACTGCTGGAATGTAAGCTGAAACCACATCCCAAAACCCAGAAAGGCCCTTGAGATACTTGCATCCTGAAAAAGCTGTAGTTAGGCTTCCAAGGACATCGGCTCGGATCTCAGCTGAATAGGCACCGGTCCCAAACTCAACCAGCTGAGGGGCACGACAGAGTAAATTAGGAAGCCTCTCCAGCGGCACAGCACGGTTGAGACGGAGACTCCTCAGGTTGGGACACCTAGCCACTAAGCGCTCTAGGGCAGGCAAACTCACATCAGATTCTATACAAGCGATGTTAAGTGACACCAATGATGTGAAGGTATCAGGAAAATGGCAGAACCAATGCCCACTCTGATCATCCACATCGCACTCCTGCAAATCCAGCTCTCTGAGATTTCTGCACGAAGAAAACAATGGCTCAACATCGCACATTGGAAATAATTTAGTGACACCACTATACAAATAAAAGTACTTCAACCCATTTATGGTCCTCGTCAACTAAAATGCGCTAAAACTATGAAACTTTGGTTAAGAAAAGCAATAAACATATTCAAACCGTCTAGCAACTCAGCAATATCAAGAGAAGGAAAAGACTATCCTTTCCTTGTCGGAAATAAATTTACCATGGTTGGTACAGTTGTTATTCAACATTTGTTTTCCATTTTCAAACCGTTTAAAATCGCACTAAGGACACAGCCTTCAATTAATGAAACAATCATATACTCACATAAAACAACATAAAGTTTCGAAACTCCGCTCCAGGACCACCACTGAAACCCCCCAACAACCCTTAAACAATCCCACATAAAGAAGATCCATCCCGCATACTCAAAGAAAGTAAAGGACGGATGGAAGAATATGAATGGTATCACAAAGCAACCAGATTCTCCAAGAAACAAAGAAACCCTAATCTGCTTCCCCCACAATAATATATAAGCCAATGCATTCAAATCTCATCTAAAAATCAACCATCTCTGTTGTATTGACAAAAACTCCAAGATCTATCAGGGAAAAAAAATCTTCCAAACACAAAGAATCGCGCAATCCAACACAGTTCCATCCACACATCAAAGATTCAAACTTTCTAACCTCCCAGATAAGGCAAAATAAACCATCTTTGCTTCATTTCCCCCAAATTCACAACTGCGAAAACCCAAAAAAAAAATTCCTACAGACACCAGGATTTTACAAAAAGCAAAGAAACCCAAATCTGTAAACAACCCTAATCTGCAATATCCACTAAAAACTTAGAAGCCAAAGCCTACAAATCTCGTCTAAAACCCCAAGATCTATTCAGAATGAATCTTCCAAAACAACAAATCGTTCATTCCACAACAGTTTCACCAGACGTCCAAGATTCAAACTTTACTACTATGTCCCATAAACTTTGAAGGCTATTTTCTTCCTCAAATATCTACAATTATGCCATTAATGACGCATTTCCTAAAATTTGTCCCAAAGAATTGGCTTTTACTTAAATTTTTAAAGCTCTAAAAAGTATGACTAAAGGGCTTTTTAAAGACAAAAGAAATGAACACTCACTTGCAGTTAGAGGCAATGGCGGCCAACCCATCTGTCGTAAACCCCTCACAAGACGACAAAGCCAGAACCTTGAAGTTCTTAAACGACCTCGAAACCAACTCCAAGGCCTCATCACTAACCACCATCCTCTTCAGCCGAATCTCCTCCAGCCACGGGTACGCCCTGGCCATGGCCACGATCCAAGGGTACACGTACCCACCCCACCCTTCAGGCACCAGGTTGTAGTCCGCGAAATGCGGCTTGCCCTTGATCTCCACGGATCTGACCTCGGGGAACCGTCGGATCAAGATCCCGGGCCTGGCGGCGTAGCAGTTGCCGATGAAGATCCGGCGCCGGCTCCACCGTTCGATCTCGTACCAGGACTTGCAGACGAGGGAGACCGAGTTGCGGTCCTTGTCGGTGTGGACGAAGGAGAACACGTGCTCTAGTACTTCCTCTGGGAATGAGTGAGCCATTGGAGATTAGTTAACAAAAAAGTCGAATACTTTAGAGAGATGGTTGGGAGAGTGGGTTTTGGAGTGGGTGTGGGGTTGAAGTGCGTTTAGATCTGGGACGCCATTGATGAAGTTGAGTTTGAGTTCAGGTGCACAGGAGAGAGAGAGAGAGAGAGAGAGAGAGAGAGTTCAGGTGCACGGGAGAGAGAGAGAGACGAGTGAAATGGTACTGGAGAGAGGATAAGATTTTTATGTTGGACTGGGCGAGGGTAGAATTGGTAACGATGTTAATTAAGCGTTTAGCCCTGTACTCCGCTGTCTTGTATATTCAGTACCTAAACTATCGAGACTTCCTTTGAGGGGTCTAAGGCTCCGTTTGGAACTTGTAAAAAGTGGAAGAAAATTAAATTATAGAAAAATAATTTCCACACTCCTCTTTTATCCATTGGAACCTTTTTTTGTCTTTACTCATGTCAATGTAAAAGTATCAAATTACCCTTCATATAAAAAAAAGTGACTCAAGATGTAAGGATAATTTAGTAATTTTACATGAATAATAGACAAAAAAAATGAGAGTGTCAATGGATTAAAGCGACTGTGAAGATCATTACCCAAATTATATTGTGTTTTGAACTCTATTTTGCCTTTTTTTTGGATTACTTCTCTATTTTTTTATCATAGATTGTAAATTCTTTAGGATAGATTTATCATTTATAACAAGTTGGTACAATTAAAGTTGTGTTCTTTTCGTATTAGGTCTTATTTTTTTTATTTTTTCATGGTCATTAAGCAGATAAAAATTGAGTTGATTGTGAAAACTAAAAGATTTTTTCTGATAGTCTTGTCAAAGTCTCATTCGACAGATTTGATCCCTCAATAAAATGTAATATTTGAATTGGTAAGCAAACTTTGTTTAAGGAAATTGTTGTTAAATATTTTCATATCTTATTATAAAACTAGTACAAAAGTTATGACTACGGGAAAAAAAATATGTGGAGAGATTGCATTCACACTTAATTTTAAATGTATTTCGTGTAGGATAGGATTTCATAATAACGTTTCCACTTTATTTAATTAGAAAACGTAGTAATCGCGGAGATACAATACATCAAACCTTTAAACTTGGAAACACATGATCATCAAATCCTGAAAATGAGTTGTGTCTAGTGTCAGGTGTTTCCCAAGGGCAATTCCAACCTATTTGGTGATGAGTGTGACAGTTGCTGGATTTCAAATAGACCGCCCAAACAATTTTAGCGACCAAATGGAGAAAATACTTATAGTACAGGGGGGTAAAGTGTAGTTGACCCATCGGTAAAACCAAAGGCAAATCAGTTGCGTGAATGATGACGGTAAATTCTGTACCCCCAAAAAATGATGGTGGTAATTGATGGTCTCATCACTCGACACGTATTAGCTGTCAAATCTCAGCCGTTGGATCAACGGTGGACGAAAGGGACAAGCCAATCTTATCCGTTCGCGACGAAGCGCAGCCGCAGAAAAACGTGTGTACGTATGGGAGGCTCTAAAGCCCTATGCCGCCGTGGAGAGAAATTCATACCATGTCGCGAGAGTTTTATATTGTCGCGATATGTTAGTACGTGCGATAACTGTAGGGCTATAAACAAGCTGAGCCGAGCTTTGTCAAGCTCGAACTCAGCTCATTTTATTAAACAACCTAAAATTTGGAGCTCAAGCTTGGCTCGAATATTAACGAGTTGAACTTAGTCATATATTAAACGAGTCTCTTTAATATAAGAAGTCTCTTTTAACGAGCCGAGTTTTTTTCGAACGAGCCGAGCCTCATTCAATTCGAAGCTCGCAAGCTGCTCCATTTATTTACAGTCGTGGTAATAAGCTAGCTCAACGACTGGAGAGCCGGAATTTTGTAAGTAGGGAATTCAAATATTTTTAGTCATTAAAATTTTGATTAAATTCGGCAATTACATAGGGAAAAACTTAGATTTTTAATGTAATTATTGTGGTATTTCTTCATAAATGTGGAGTCAATCCTTTCAAAATCTAATAAAATTGATAACTATTTTGTCTAATTTTTTAATCATATTGGGATCGTGCAACCCCGCTATACTCTTCCTCCCACCACTATTTGGAGCCGAGCATGAGGTTGATCAAATTTTTTGAAAACATAGCAAATTCTAAAAATATGTTTCAACTTACCCTTTTAATAGACGGGTCAATCTCAAACAAATTTTGATCAACGCAAATTACAAGCCATTTTCAAGTAGCTTAATTTTTCTCCATTTATGAGTGGAACAAGTCAGATTATAGTTGCTTGTAGTTTGGAAACCTTCTCAAAAGTACCCAAAAAAGGAAACCTTATCAAACTTTAATTTTAAGCTTAGCTGATTGGGCTCATTCCGTTAAAAGAAAATAAATGTTTTTTTGAATATTTATTTTTGAAATTAAACTTATTGTATTATGAAAAAAATGATATAGCTCATAAAATAAAAATATAAATATTTACAAAATAAAAACTTTAGCGAAAGGAGATTAACAAACGAGCAGAAACTCAAAACTCAAGTACAGAAGTAAAGGGCGACCATTATAGACGAACTTGAGGGAAGGGAATCTCATGATTCGCATTGCACGGCTGGATCTGACGGATCTAATTAAGACGGGGACCATCACTTTTTGATGTGAGAAAGAAAGATTAGAGAAATGAGGAGGATTGATCTGATGTGAAACGGTTAATTAATCATGACATCATGGCCATCCATCCAATCATACGTTGATTGTTGAAATTCGACTTAAGCATGTACGGCCATGCTCTCCCCTGCCATGCTCTACTGTTGATCTTGGCCGTTTATTCCCCCACCTAATCAGCAGAGTATTTTGTTTATTTTATGGGTACCAGCTCGCAAGAGTATCTTTCAGGATAGGGCTAGGCTCCAGACGATCCAAATTGTTTAGCGTAGAAAATTTCATCCGTCCATGTTTGTTGATCCATTTTCGGTGTATGTAATTTTTAAGGTGTATGAAATAATAAAAGTGAATAAATAAACGAGGATAGAGATAGTAGTAAAAGTAAGCGTTCAAAAAGACTTTTTGACTTATTTAATAAATGAGTCGTCCTTGAGTTACTCGTATATTAGCTCGTATAGATAAATTCAGATCATTTACCCACGCTCCATGGGCGGCTCCACTTGTGCTTATAGATTGTCAATTGAACACCCTAGGCTTTTTAATTTTTAAATATTACATGTGAAAATTTATCCCACATTGTATTTAAATCCTTACTCCTACACTAATGAACATCCATCAATTTAAGTAATTCACAATTGAACACCTAAAATGCATTAGCTTGAAAATAAGGTTTAAACTCTCAACGACAAAATAAAAAAAATTAGAGATAGAAAGAAAGTATTTATTGGTATCAATATCATGTTATGTTTTCTCACTGAACGACAATCAACTCTATATCTCAAAAAAGAAGAGCATATGTCAAAAAAAGATCCATGCGAAGCTATTCAGGCCACAAGTTTTACAGAAACTAGTATTAGTGTATTTATGCACTGGTTTAAACTTGATTGGTTCAAAATATAAAAATTTATCGAGAACAATTGTAACATCTTATGTATTTTTGTATTTTTTGTTGTACTATTCACACTACTATACAATTTTTTTGTGTATATATGGTTGATTAATAAACTTAGTCGAGCTAAAGTAATTATTGAACACCCCGATAAAAATTTCAAGAGTCGCTACTTCAACACTCTTTTATTAGTAGAATTGAGCAGAGTTATTGTCAAATACCAATTGATATATAGGCTTGATTCGATCTTGAACTTGCTAAATTTTAAAGAATCAAATTCAAACACCTT
This sequence comes from Rhododendron ovatum, assembly GCA_019656835.1. NCBI lineage: Eukaryota > Viridiplantae > Streptophyta > Magnoliopsida > Ericales > Ericaceae > Rhododendron > Rhododendron ovatum. The sequence goes on along the minus strand of CM033792.1, from coordinate 48,581,754 downwards.
AAAACTAAAGTCGACCGGCTCGTTTACATCCCTGCTTAGGCCGGTGAAGTAATGGTAATATTTGTGAGGGGAATTGTTTTTGCTCTTAATGACGGAATTGCCCTTAGCCAGGTGTAGGACTACTACAGTTTCGGTGGAGAGAAAATGGGGGGTACTATTGTCAGTGGGTGAAAGGGACAGGGTATTATGGGGCGGTACAGCCTCGGCATGGACTCCATGGAGCTGTCCCTTTTATGTCGAGAAACCCGATGTTTAATACGTGGACGGCCCAGATTTGGAGTTCAATAAAGAAAAAGATCCAGACCGTGGGTTGGCCCGCTCGATGGGCGTCTATATCGATGCCACCCGTAAACCTTGGGTCTACATGCACTGTTTTGAAACCCCTCTAAATTGAAAAAAATAAATAAAGAAACAGAAATGAACTTATTAAAACCTCGAGGATAAAAAATAAAAAAAAACTTATTAAAACCTCACATTTACTAAATAAAGATTTATCGTTTATATTAAAAAAATAATTTTCACACTCTGCCTTTTATTGAAAATACACTCCATAAATTGTCTCTTTTAGTGCTCAAAATTACACGACACAAGTACTAAAAGACAAATTACGATTTCACGCTAATTCTTACGTAATCTTATTTTTTCTACATATAATTTAGTGATTATAACGAAATTCAACTTTTTAGTCCCTTTGAAATCCTGATTACTACTACTATATTTTAATCCCTTTAAATTTGAATTTTCACTATAATGCCTCCGAATTGAAAATAATCTTATTGTCCCGTCTTTATCAAATCATCCACCACCACGAATAGTATATCGATTGGACTTTAGGATGTTTAAAATACTGTAAAATTTAATATGCATGGTGTCTAAGCGTTACTTTAAAGATCGATATTGATCCAACACCGCAAATGACTTTCATAACTTCTGCTCCGCACAATAGAGTGAAAGTACCATTTGTGGGCTCTGTTCTCGTGCCAAAACTACAAATAAACTAATTTTGTAAAATAGTTCAATGTTGTATTTGGGCTAGAAAAATACCACGCTATGTATGGGAAAATGACGGCCCAGGACGTATTTTGATAATTAATACCCTCCAAGGACATGCTAAGAACAATTGTTAATGCTGAAAACGTCTTTAACGGGTACTAATCATCAAAACATGTCCTTGTCGAACTTAATGGTTCTTCAGTCTGAGGCGGGAACAAGCTCAAGTTGGTTGCGGGTCTAGGTTGGTGCGGGCGTGCGGGTCTTGCATGGTCACTTTTCCGGTGTTTAGTTTCACACGGCTTTTCTTTATTTTTGTTTTGTTGTACTTAAATTTTTATATAAATATAACTGAGTTGATCTTATTCGTTAAAAAAAAAAAACTTGTCGAACTTCGACCTTGGACAATTGTTTCATGAAAATGGTTTTAAGTAACACTCCTCTTTAACAAAACTATCATATACGTACGTTGTCCTTAACATGCAAAACTACAAAAATGAACATTTCATTTATTTCTTTTTACGCTTTTTGTTGGGTTAATGAAATGGTGATAGTTTGATCTGCATTAAAAAAAACGATGAGCATAGCTGTAAAAGAAAAGATAAATTATTGAGTTAAAATTACTAATATTTTTTTAATGGAGAACCGTATGAAAACAGGATTATTAGGATTAAAATAGGAGGTTAAGGAAGTGATTAAAATAATTTCGATAATTAAGCCCACGCATGGCTCTCCGGGAATCTCTCTTCCCCTCGAGTGGGCTATGCTGTAGTAGTATTTTCCAGCGGTTTCCCCGAGCCAACTCCACCTGCCAATATTTCAATAATAATACTACGTTTTTTGGGAAACGATTTTCTGGGGGCAATAAATATATATATATATGGGAAAAAAAAAAACAAATGTTTCTTTTTCCTGAACTTCTTGATTCCCATAGCACCATAAATTGTTAAACAAAAGTTTGTCACATGGTTTCGCCCTAGATATAGTTTGCATATTCTCTTTTCTTTATTGACACCCCAACATTCAAAAATTAAATCTAAATAAATTTGGTAAAATCATCGATACGAAACCGTAAAAATACTTTTGAAAAAACAAATCAAAAGATATGGGTAGTACTACACACGTACGTGGTGAAAATTTATTCGGAAAACAAGTGATAAAAAAAATGGTTGAAAATTCATTAGGAATATGGACGTGGTTGAAGTTGGGAGAGGAAGTCATTATTCAAAGGGTGGCCGATGATGGAAGGAGTCCACGGAGTCTGATTTGGTCTTATTTATTTCGAAAGCAAGTGAAGAAGTCCTCTGTTTTATTTTATCGATTGTTCTTAGATGTATTTGTTAGTTTAGCCGATTTCTCAATAGGTGATGTGGGTGAAGAGAATAAACTTGTTTTGAAAATAAGTAAAATTGCTCCTTTTCATTGCTTTCATAAAAATGTTAACTTTGCGCCATATTTTTCAAAATAACATGCTTTTTGGAATAAGTTCTCATGATGTTTAGGCTTATTCGCGTGTAGCCTAATTTTTAGAGATAAATTCCATTGTTCATTAGTTGGGTCTCATTTAAATTCAAAACAGAGTTTCGTATGGTCTGACTTCATAAAATATATATGATATTAATAGAATGAATAGCATTTCTTTGGCAGAAATCATCAACGTAGTAAAATATGTGTTCTAAGACCAAACTACAAGGAGTAAAATTTACTATGAGAGCAAGTTCAATGGTTTTTGCAAAATGACTTGAGCCGTTACCCTTTTTTTTTTTACAATGAATAGTGACATTTTGCTACAAAAATGGCATTATATATTTATTTTGGCTCGGCAAAAGTTAGTATTGCTGGAATAACTAGATTGGTACCTTAGGTTCTGTTCAGTTGCACGGAAAAGATAAGAAATAATATAAAAACCAACTTTTCTATAATTTTCTGTGTGTTCAGTTACCAAAAAAGTTGTAGGACTTACAGCTCTAACTTTTTCACTGAAAAACACTTTCTTGCAAAATAGGCGTTGCCAAAAGGAATAAATTCTTGTTTTCCTGCAAGATTTTTTGTCAAAAGAATACACACACAAAATAAATTTCTTTTTCCTTTGCTTCACAGTTCACATCACTTTACTTTCTTCTGGAAATCAATTTTTCACATAATATTTCCGACAATTGAAAGGAGCCTGAGAGGAGTTGATCCTCTAGACTTCTTTACTCTTACCATCTAAGTACACCCCTGAATGCAATTTTCTACAAGAGATTCCATTTGCATCATTTTCCAACTTACTTCCATCGATAGTGCAATAGTGAAATGCCATAATGCCATTTCTAATTGGTTGTTGGGTTTGCTGACGTGGCACCAATGCGAAAGCCATTTTTGATGCAATTGAAGCCGAAAATGACACACCATTGGGGCCCCATTTTTTGCAAATTTCGCTGTTTTTGTACAACGACTCAAGACAATATTTCCGACCACTGGACTTGCTTTGAGGGAATTCACTGATGAATTATCTCACGTCTCAACCTTACACATTCTATCCGTAAAATAGCGAAAAAGCTATGGAAACAGATGGTTTGTGCACAGACCGGTCTTGAGAGCCCACAACGGATTCCACATTGACTATCAGATACGTTTAGTAATTTTAAAGCAACTAGTATTTGAATGGCCTTATATGAAATTAGCCTGCCCTGTTTCGCTTAATTTTTTCTAAAAGCTAACATTTTGTTCTTATTCAAATTATTTTTGCGCTTATTCATTTTGCGCCAATTTTTTTTGACTTTTCAATTCATCTCGACGAGACAAATTGGAAAAGTAATTTTTTTTATTTTTACCCAAATATTTTGATCAATGACAACTTTTAAGCTCAAAAAGTCGACTTTTCGACTTTTTGACCCTGAAAGTGGTCCTTAATCAAAATATTTGGGTTACTTTTCTAATTCGGGATGAAACAAAAAGTCAAAAAAAAAAATTGACGCAAAACTAAAAATTTAGAGAAAAATTCAAACACGGACAAAATAAGAGAAAGCTCAAAAAGCCTAGAGAAACTCAGTCAGACTCATTCTAGGGTCTAGTCGATTTGGATAAGTGAAAGTGCTTGATCAAATATTCTAATTTTTCATTCATATTACAGAATCTTATACTCTGAATGAAAAATTGAAAAGTTTGATCAATCGACTATGCTTATTTTTATTTTTTTTTGCTCGAAAAATTTGGAGATATTACTTAAAAGGAACAATGGTCCGAAAACCTAATATTAGTAAGGGCAAGATTAGGGGTGAGCAAAAAACCAGCAGACCCGCAGACCCGAACCGAAGGGTCTCGGGCGGGGTCGAACATGTGGTTCGGATGGGTGTGGGTTTACTTTCTGTTAAAAATCAGATTTTGGTTCAGGGTTCGGGTTAGTGCGTTCCTTACCTGTGAGGTCGGACCTGACCCGACCTGGCCAGACCGAAGGTTAAATTCAATTTTTGGGTCGAACCCGCCTCGAAGTCAATAATCGGGCTCGCAGACGATTCTTACCAACTATGCGGTTCAGTTTGTGGGCCTAAATATTTTTACCCGACATGGTCAGGTCGGGTTTCAGGTCAAAATCGACCCCGCCCGACCCGTGCACACCCCTGGGCAAGATTAGCTAGATATTGGGAGGTAGGACCCCCTCAATTCTCTAATCTAACACCTAATAGGGATTGCTTAGTCAACGAATGAGGTACCCTATTACAAGAGCGTTTAACATATTTAAAAAGACGAGGAAAATAATGGAAGAAGCTCTAAACAATCCAAGAAAATAGAGCTACAATTGGAGAATGACTTTTCTACTTGAGTAAGTGCTTGAACAATCTTAAGCGAGTTGCCTTTAATAATAATGTTAGAAAAGTCTTTGTTCGCAACAATAACCAAAACTTCACAAAAACCCAACGCTTCAGCAGCTCTTGGGGATAAAAAACCATGGAATGGAATAGATACCGTACCCAAGATATGGCCTGAATGATCACGAGCCACAATCCCAGCACCAACAAAACCATTTTTCCTACCAACAGCGCCATCAACATTGAACTTCTTAGCACCAACAGGCGACAAATGCCACATAGGAGGACAAGTTATGGAAGAGGTTGCAGAGGAGGAGCGAGAAGAAGCTACTGCATCCTTAAACTCCAAACAAAGCTCAGAAGTCCTCTCCAAAATCTTGACACTATCCCAACCTTGGCCTTCAAAATGGGCTCTGTTGCGGGCTTTCCACAAGAACCAGCAGATAGATGCAAGAAGCGCACCTCTATCGATATCACCAACATTTAACTACACTCATTCAATCAAGCTGACGCAGCGTAATTCACCAGAAACTAATTAGCGTATTAGTTTAAATGAGATAAACAACTCGTCACAACAAGCTAATCTTGCGCACAAAAAAGAAAGAGAAAATCTCTGTAATATTATTGATTAAAAGCTTTAAAAGTTGTATAAGTTACAGTCTTTTTTATAAGACTCTAACAAGTGGTAATAAAGAAAAGATATTTCCTATTTAATTAAATAAAATCATAATTCTTGCAGACCAAGAATTCTAATAAATGTAGAAATCAAACTTAAACCGAATACTAAAAGTTAATATTTGTAACCTAAACAAAAATATTCCTAGTAAAAATCTTATTCTAACGCAATAGAAATAAAATATAAAAATCCTTCAATCTTGTCCTACATCACAAGTTGATTTATCACGAGACCATTTAATAAATTATTTTAAAATTATCAAACGTATCGAATTATTTACGTGGGATCCGGGGCAAAGCCCCAAGACGGGTCTGTGCACAAATTAACCATTGGGTTCCCATAGAAGTTCTCGTAAAATAATTACTACAAGTCCTGAGCCAACGACTCTTTTTGGTGCCCACAGTGGGAGGAAATCAGTTACACATGATTAGAAAGCTAAGTTGGATTAAGTTGATGTTAATCACCTTCAAATTGGGTAGTTGGACAGACTCTCAAACCTTAATCAATCAAAATCACTTTTTAACACACACACACACACTCTCTCTCTCTAGCAATTAAGCATTAGCAATTAAGCGTTAACCCTGGGAGAGGAGTATTATTGTGTTCTCACCAGGAAGGCCGCAACATGGCCCGCTTAAGCGTTTAGCTGGACACACGGTAAACTTTTCAATTATCCAATAACAAAAGAAAAAAATCTCGAAACACAACTAGGTCCGAAACTGTTTGAAATTTGGATGCATATGAACTCATGTGCATCCGACGTTTCCGAAAACTTATCTAAAGTTGTGTTTCAAAATTGCGTATGTAACATTGCTTGTAATAGAAAGTAGATATCAAAAATTTAGGCCATACTTTTTTTTCCCTTTCTTTTTTGATTCTCATATGGGACATACTCTACGTTTGACAACTCTATTATTCGATGGCACCCACTTTGGGGCCATTTCCTCTAAGATTTTTGAGCAACAACTTATGTCATTTTACCATCTTGTCCACACTAATTAATAAGTTTTGGTATTTTAGCATATTATTCGTACTAATCAACAACTTATTCACACTAATCAACAATTTATTTAGCATCTTGTTCACCATAATTAACAAATTATGAGTTAGTGAAAACAACTAGTTATTTGTCAACAACAACATCTTCTCATTAACTTATTTTCTACCTGAAACACCCCTTGGCAGATGGAGTGATATTTACTAGTACAAAATCAGTTGACGCAAATATACTGTACTAGCCTCCCAGGATTGGATTTGAAATTGTGAATCAGATAAGACGTTATTAACTTTGAAGTTTATCCACGAAAGTGTCCCCATAATTGCTTCTTTGATTCTGATGGAGGCTGGATGGAGATGCGGAGGAGAGGACAAAAGTCTTTGCCGTTGCCAACCGAAAGGTCCAAGGCTAGCTAGCTGGAGTACTTGCAAAAAGCTAAGCAGCTACGCATGCTTATCGAATCTCGTTGGCTTTTTATGTTTCTATCTTTTGTCGATTCCTCTCGCCGAAACGAACAATATAATGTCAAATTTGACCCGAATCTTAAAACGGTTAAGAGAAACCAACTAAAAATGGCGAGGCCAAGAAAGCCCAGTAAAGTTAGGACAAACTGCCAAAGTCACCCCCAAGGATGGGATCAGGGGGGGTCTAGTAGCGGCAACCGCGACGACAAGAATTTTAAAAAATGTAATTATTATATGTAAAAAAAAAATTTATGCCCAACTAATATAGTTTCGCCACCACTGAATTTTTTTAGTATACATTTTGCCACTGCTAGGGTAAAATTCTGGTTCTGTCCTTGGTCACCCCCTTTTGTTTTTGCGCATTAATTGTAAAATTGCATGGAGAGTTGAAGCCCAAGTGTTCAACGATCATAATGGTAAATCAGGAAGAAGGGACGTGTGCATGGAAAGCTGGATGCTAATTAGGTCAAAAACTCTATCAATGGGGCTTTTAATTAAGAGATAAGATAAGATTAAGAAGACCTAATTTAACATGTTCTTTCAGTACTCCTTTCACACCCACAGTCCTAACGCAATGAGTTTGAAGTAAATTATTGGAGTAGTGTAATTATTTTTGAAGACAATCTCCACTCTTAACTAGAAAAAATCACAAAAAAAATATAATAAACATAAATCGACGTTGAAATAAATTCAGATAAGGCTACTTTAAAGGAGATAAAATCAACGATTTCAATGTTAAAACTACTAAAATTTTTATCCTTTGTTTGGTTTGTTTTTTGAAAAAAAAAAATTCAACTCAAAAAATATTAATTATCCTATTTTTAATTATTTTTTTCATTTTTTTCTTTCACTTTCAAATTATTATTTTCATTTCTCTCCATATCTCTCTTTACTTATTACTCTTATCTCTAATTATTATCTTAATTTCTATCTCCACTCATTATCCAAAAATTCTATTTTTTTTTTTTTTTTTTTTTACAATCCATTCAAATACAGCGTTAGTAAATTTTTTTTTTTATTTAAACAGCAGCGTTAGTAATTGGAATCGAGAAAATTTAGATAGAACGAGGCGATCGCAAACAAGGTCAAAGTGGGGGCCAAGAGGAAAAGAGGAAACTTTTTCTATGGGGGGGGGGGGTTGAGGGTTGATGGCCATATAGACATGGGCCCAGCCAGCCCTATGGCTATGGCCGGCCTGCACTGTCTAATCAACATTCCAGTGACGCTATCTTCTTCTTTACTTTACAACTTTTCCCCTCTCTCTCTCTCTCTCTCTCTCTCTCTCTCAAATTTGGATTGATATGCAAGTTCTTACTGGAGTAAAATTTTGTGTTAGCAAAAACTATCCTACATATCAGAATGCAAATGATTCACAGTTTAGGGGTGTTTGGAAATCTCCTTTTTTATTTTTTATTTTTTGATTTTTTGACTTTTTAGATTATGGTGAGAATATATTTTGAATTTTGTAAGAGTGTTTGGAAGATATGTGCATAAAATATTTTGAAACATGAGTAGTGTTTGGTAAATAAACGACGAAAATAAATCATGGGTTGATTTTTTATCATTTTGCCCTTTATTCTTGATTATTGGATTAAAGGATGTAGGAATAATGTTTGTAGTCATTTAATAGAAAAATTATATTATGAAACATATTTTTTGTACTCTGTGTAATATATATCTACTGAAAAAACAAAGCAAACACAAACATAAAAAATCCACACTGAATAGGTCTAGCAAAATCGAACACAGAACTTTAGATCTCTCAGGATACTCCAACCCAGAATTAATTTTTAAGAAACGAAATACTCACAAAACTACATATTAAAATACCATATTAAACAAACTTTATGTGGATAGAAACGTGTTTACCGTGAGTGATGGATTGGGTAAATGTCAAATAAAGGAGTGGGTAGTCTGGTAATTATACATTGCCAGGAAAAAAGCTGTATTAATCCCAGAATGGGAAAAACACCTATTGGCCTTTAGGTTTTGCCCTCTAAACACAAAAACTGCAAACTCGTGAAGTGTTTCCACTAACAAAAATTACAAAAAAAAATTTAATGCATTTTATCATTTTATTTTCACTAACATAAAAGTTTCAGTATTTTACTAACTCGTTTCCGCTAACAAAAAATTTGTCAAACAAATTTTTTTTTGCCACAGTAACTCTATTCATAAACTTATCAATAATTTATTCACTACCGGAAACAACTTGATATTTCTCAACAACTTATTCACTACTGAAAACACCTAACAAATTCTCAACCACAAATAAAAATCTACAAAATTTTCATTACCGAAAATACCCCACCGACCATAATGTGTTTTAAAAAGAGATTGCCAAACACCCTAAATGAAAAATGGAGCTAGATAATGAAAAGTTGAAAAGAGGGAACCATAACTTTCAGATATGAACGTCGGCTATATATAGTTTAATTATCGATCACTATCCTTTTTTGAACTTTTACATTGATGAGGTCCTACGTTCGTACCGATAGCTCAAATAAATATTGTTTATCGTCAAATTATTGTGATATAAACGTTGATTATCTTTCACTTTAATGCTGTACGCAGGATTTCGCAGTAGCAGGGTGGAATGCAACCGTCGCGTGGAAAAACTATAACTAACCGAACGTGTTTCTTGTTTTTGTTTTTCTGAAAATAAAACTCAGCTTTTTCTACGTCTAGTTGCTTAAAAACAAAAAATTGAAAACTGAAAAGGTTACCAAACGCACCCGTGATAATAGCATTTATACGGTTTGTTATGGGTCCACACCTCATTGGCTTACCCCTTCCCCTACTATTCCAATTACCGTTGACCCTGATTTAATCATTATGGTACTGTCTCTAGCCTAATTGTAAACGTGGGAAATTCAAATCCGACAAATTAAAGTACTCCTTATTACATTAATTAGTCCGAAGTGGTGTTTAACCTAATCCTTATCTAAACTCCAATGAAACACCACTCGACTAGACGTGCCTTTATGGGTGCCAACTTGAGTCCTACACGGTTGCTATTGCCAAAAAAAATTCTCGCTTTCTTCGCTTGGGGTTTTCAGAATCACGCTCACTCTCTCCTCAACGCGGTTTTTAATAAAAAAAAATTTCCGTTTATCACTCTCGTCTCGTCTCGTCTCTCTATCCTTCTTCACTTATTCCCAAAAAATCTCTCAAAACATTTACCAAACAACTTCGTGCACGTTACTTAGTTGTGCAATATAGAATGTGACATATTTTCAGTATTTTCCTTTCATTCGACAAACGCTAAAATGCCAATGACTCGTTTCGTATGATAAGGTTTTTGAGATTGGATCTAGTAAAAAAAACGCTCGCGATATTTCATTCTAGTGTTGTAAAAAATGGATAGTAGTCTCAACGACGACGATAGAGTAGTAGAAACAATATAAGTAACGTTGAAGAAAGCAATGCCCGCATGCATAAATTCAGCTACAAATGTAGTATTTTCGAAAACGTGTAACACATGGTACTAACTTTATAGTCATCATTTCGTTCATCTGTTTTCAGTCAATCAGTGCACAACTTTGCATGCAATGTGAGACTTTTTACAAGGCATGCTTGCGTAAAAGCATCATTCTATTTCTTCCCCAATTATTTCCAAGTTACTATTTGAACACTTATTATTGACTATCCCCGTCCTCTTGAATTTAACTTAAACTTAAGTTAAATTTAAAAATTGTCTTTATTTAAATTTATTTTGTATTTGTCAATTTTGCATCATTACTAATTCGTCCTGACAAGAGAAATTGAAAAAGTAATTTTTTTAAACTTTTATCCAAGTATTTTAAAAAATAACCATTTTTTAGCAAAAAAAAAAATGATGTTTTTGCGTCAAAAAGTAGTTATTTCTCAAAAATACTTGGGTAAAAATAAAAAGTTAACTTTTCCGAATTGTCACTAGAATAAAAAACTTTATCTTTCAAAAATGCGAGAGAGAGAAGAATTTTGTCGTTATCTTACGACACCACCTAATTGCGGAGAAACTTTTGGGTGCCAATTGGGTACTACGTGGTACCCGCTCGACGCATCCGGGCAGTCCATTTCGGTTTTGCACAGCTTGGATTTGGAGAGAGAAAAATGAAAAAAAAAGAAGAGGGAGTTGTGGGGTGAGAGGAGAGAGAGGATTTCGATCTAGGCCATCCAACACTGAATGGCCCGGTTGGGCTGCTTGGGTACCACGTGAGCACAGCCACATTGTACCCATCCGGTACCCAAAAATTTCTCCTATTTACATGCACCTAAATGACCGCATCGTTGTTTAAGAAAAACCTGTGCATAAGGGTCCGGATCAATTTACACGCATTCCTAATTTTTGGAGGACTGTACCATATCTCTAAAAAGACTAAAATAGTAAAAGCTTCGTATACATAGCATTATTCCGATTTTCACGAGGGCTTGCCGGCCCAACTGGAAAATTTGACAATTACATCACCTTGAAAAATTAATAACAGTATTTCTTAAATCTGATGTTGTCTTTTCTGATTAATTTACAAATGAAAATACTGGGATGCATCAAATGCAATATGGGTTGGCGTATGGGACCACAGGGGTGGTAAACTTTCTCTCAACAAATTATTGTTTTTTTTTTTTATAAATAATTCAGGTATCAGGGTCAACTTACACGCACGTCAACCAATTTTAGGAGTGACCAATCTCAATAAAAAGGCATAACAAATTATTGTTTTGAGTATGAAAATGATCTCTTTCCATAGTACCATGATATCGGGTTTTTCTATTTTCAAATTTTGTCATGGGCCTCAACACTTTTTGGGTCCATTTGAAGCCCCTTGTGGTCCTCATTCTGTAAGCCCCAGATCAGGACACCACACAGGCACAAAACCCACAAACCCAACTGGTTGTAATTTCCTCTTCTTTTTTCTTTTGGTTGGATCTGCAATTTGGTTATAATTACTTGATTGAGTCACTTTTGGCCTTTAGTGGTTTGTTTACAAAATGTGGACCACTACACGGTTCGATTATCGGGATAAGGCCACAAAAAATAATTTTCTCCGAATCCTCTAGTCGCGGTGTGGATGATCTGTCTTTGACCGGATCGGAAAGGGGATTAGTCGAGGTGCCGTAGACTGGCCCGACCGCCCCCGGCCATTAGAAAAAATGTGGACCACTAGCTAGGGGTAGTCTGTCTAAACCATGGCGAATTGAAGGGATCAAATTGTGACGAGGAATTCCTCATATATATGCCAATTGTGCAAGTGACTGACATTGATATGATATGCATTGTACACCTAACATCATCATTTGTATCTCATTTGGGTGGTGGTCCAACTATTCAGATAGTACAACATAATGAGTCTGTTGCATTCTTTTTTTTTCAAAAAAAAAAGGTAATTTACGTACGTCCTAGGGCATCACCTTTGTTTTTTTTCATCACGTCTGATCCAACTAGCCATAATTTACCACTGCATATAGAGTAAATGATTAGGTCTTATTTTTCAAGTTTCCGATCGAGTCGGTGGGCTGGCTTGGAGATATATAGGAGGACTTGGGTACCACATAGAATCACAATACTCCAAGTATTTGAGGACTATTGGCAACAAATCACTTGAACCCAGTATTCAAGTTTGGAGTTGATTGAGACTAGCATTATACATTGGAGGGATCATGTCTAAAAGGCACTACGTATGGACATGCTTCCTCCCTAGTCACAATATTCCATCACCATTAATTCTAACTTAGGTTCCAAGCCTCCTCTAAATTTATTCCCTGCCTCCATTGATATATGAGATCGAATGCTTGAGTGCGACTTTGTAAAAGAGGGTGAACAAAATTAGGAGGAAATGAGATAATGTTCACCCTCTTCTAATGAGAGTGAAAAACATACATCAATCTCCCGAAGATACTCGCCGAGTTAGTCTACTATCCAAACTCATTGTCACACCCTAAAAATGAGAAGTGACCGGCCGTATATCACAAACAACGATTTTTTTTATTAAACAAATCCCAATTATAAACATAAGGCTAAACCATCCTATGAACTAGCCAATAAAAATTTACCACCAACAATATAGTAATTCCATTTTACTCAAAAGCTATACAAAGTGCGGAAGCGATGATTAAAATCTTTATACTAAATGCAACATCCTATGGAGGTCAATAAAAAGAAATCCCCGAGATACGGCTAGAGTCCTTGCCTAACTCCCCAACTTGCCTGAAAGAGAAGTTGGAATAAATCCGTCAACTGACGAGCTCAGTGAATAGCAAGTATGTATATTAAATAAAGTTGAAAACAGAGATTAAAATAATTTACCATTAAACATAATTTGGCATACGAGGTGTCCAGCAGAATAATAAATTAATCAATGAAGCATTTAACCAATAAATATTCTTGGTGGTGATCACAACATTAACTCTATCAACAATGGGGAACCACAATCAAACAGTACCATGAACAAAATAAATCTCATCAAAATTGGATCCAATATCGAACTTAGAGTCACCAGGGTTGGCAGCCTGTGGTACTTTTTCCTAAGACGATCCGACGAAAGAAAGCCGTTGAGCATTAGGGTCACGGGCCTAACACGTTCTTTTCTCCAATGGCCAGGGTCACCAACATGAGAAGGAATAATAATTTCCCTGGACTTTCGAAATAAATGTTCCCATTAATATCCACAAAGTTCTCACCAAAAAGAATATTAACAATTGATCTCATAAAATTCATCGCATGCCAATTTATAGAATATTAACAATTGATCTCATAAAATTCATCGCATGCCAATTTATAGAACAACTTATAAATAATTTTAAGTCTCCGAATAACATTCATATAAATTTCAGTAATGCTACACACACAGCAAATGTGCACAGATTTTTTGTGGGGCCCACTACGGATCCCACACAAATAATCCGAGCCGTTCATTAAATGTAAAATATTTTTTCAAGGGTCCCCGCAAAAAATCAATTCAATCCGATATCTATAAGTGTTTGATAATCATTTAACTTTTCATTATCCTGAGATTCGAATGAAAAGTTAAATGATTGAATCAAGCATCTATGAGTATCGGATTGAGTTGATTTTTTGCGGGGGCCCTTGAAAAAATGTTTTACATTTAATGAACGGCTCGGATTATTTGTGTGGGACCCGTAGTGGGCCCCACAAAAAATCTGTGCACATTTGCTGTGCGTGTAGCATTACTGTATAAATTTCTGAAGGAAATACTTTTAAGGGACACAGGGATTTTTTAAAAATACGTAACATACTTAACTACTCATCTAAGCCCAAAAGTAATGCAATCGAATGCGCAAAAAGATGCTAATCTAAATAAAAGAACAAAGCACAAAATGACTAACTACGCAAATATACACTTTATTGATACAGAATACCACTTCCTATCAGAATAAAACTTAGCCTAATCCCAACTACTACCATCTGTAATCACCACCACCGAAACCAAACTCCATGCACACACCGGCCATTATTTTAATTTCTGCATCCAATTTTTCCATAACAATATCCAGTTCAATCCTCACAAGCACTAATTAATATGCTAATATAATAAGTGAAGTAATTAAGAAGTAGATGTAGCACATGAACAAAACCCAAATCCATTTAACTCCTCTACAACTGTTAATATCAAAATCATCCACAACTCCATCACCTAATCACCTCTTGCACTGAATCACCACACCGCCACAAATGCACCACACAACGCCAACCCACACACCACTTCACGCTTAAAGCACGGATGTCACCAAGTAAATTAAGCAACAAAAACGGAATGTGCAACCCAAGAATTTGATCCCCAAAAAGACTTTACTACTCCAAGGTAAGAAAACCACAAGAATAATCTTACTGACCTCGACGGAAGATCGAGAACGAGCTTGAGAACAGGAGTATAAGAGACCACTTCGAAAACCTTCCCAACTATGGCTGCTACTCTCTCTCTCTCTACCGTACCTTACGATCTTCGATCGTATTCCCTCCACGTCTAGAACACGAACCAAGTGTGGACTCTTTCGTGATCTGTTTGCTCTCTTTAAGCCTGCCTCTATTTACAAAGTAGATGATCCGGTGTGTAGAGTTCGGCTTACACACAGAAGATCAGATCATCGGTTCTTGTGAAATATAAGATATGATTCACAATCTTAGATGGAACTGGACACACCATAGGTAGAACTGTAGTACAATGTTTAGTAGCTCTCTCTCTCTCTCTCTCTCTCTCTCTCTCTCTCAACGATATACTTCGATATAAAACCCTAGTCTCCTATAACCCACGTTCTCTCCTAAATAATAGGTAACCACTTTATAAAAGTATTTAATATGGTAAAACATCCAATACTAAAACTACTTAGACTTATACCCCATCACTATAATAGTGCCGACAATTGTATTATGTGGTGAGAGAGAAAATATCAATTAGGATCCAAACCATAAAATTTTCTCTTTTTTTATTACAGAAATATAATTATTAGGAATAAGAAAAGACGGGGTGTAACACTCATGCTAGAAGAAAAACCCTAATATCCAAGCTAAGTCTTGTGTCTCATGTTTACTCAGGGTCATAATTATTCAAGGCCAATTACAAAAAAGTTAACTTGATCAGAATTCAGACAATACTAGCTATGTCCTTGAAAATGTATTATTTGGAACAATACATAATTAAAGTCATTTATGCCATTCATTTATTTTTTTCTCCAAATGTGATTTGTTCAGTAACTAGCGATGTGTCTGATCAAGTTAATTTTTTAGAAACGACCTATTAATTTCGTTCATTTTCTGTTTTCCAAATGTGATTTATTCAAGTAACTAGCAGTGTCCGATCAATTAACTTTTTAGGAAATGACCTTTTCTACGAGAGTTACAATACAATTGGTTGTGATCACGATTGAGGAGCTCGAGTTGAATAATAATTTTGCTGCGGCCAAAAACTGGATGGGAGCTGAGTATAATAATGATCGTCTTTTCACCTTATTTTTTCTTCTCTATGGGCTGATTTGGCAAATAGCCAAATGTTTTTTTTTTTTTTTTTGTCTTTATTCGATTTTCCGCATTTGTTGGTTTCAGTTCAAATTTTTGGGATTATTGGATCGCCTCGAAAATATGAATCGGAAAAATAAAAGTATATTGGAAATCATTTTTTTAACAAAGCCAAATAATATTATTGAGTTTCGATCATATTTTTTAATTTTTTTATTTTACTTGTTGAGACGAACCAATAATTTTAAACATTATACTAATAAAATACCAAATGCAAAAAAAAAAAAAAATTGAATAAAGACCCCCAAATTTTTTTTGGCCAAATTGGCCCAATAGTGAACTTCGGTAATTCAAAGGGCAAATAATGATCTTAGCGGTATGGAGTTCGACCCAAATTATGAACAATCTGATAGGCCCAACCCAAAGCCCATCTGACCCATCTCTCTAATTGTCTAGTACGGAGTATTTATCAGTTCTCCCGGTAACAAACCCTAAGAGCATCTCCAATGGCCTAAACAAATGGGGTTTTTCATCAAATTGACTAGCCTAAGCCCAGAAAACCCAGACGCAGCAGACTAGCTCCACGCTCGGGCATTTGGTTGTCTGCTACAGTGGCTCGTTTGGGCCAGCGAGGTACTGTAGCTCTCGCTCCCTTCTCTCTCTCTCTCTCTCTCTCTCTCTCTCTCTCTCCTCTTCACAGCGTTGGCTCCGGCGTTTGTATTGGAGGCTTCGTCGTTTTTGCCGTCGTTGGCTCCGGCACCAGATTTCAGCAGGGATTTCAATTTGTGGGTTTGTGGGTTTTCAATTTCTGTTTTTGGATTTGTGGGTTTGGTGGATCTGTGGTATGCAGAGATGATTTGTGGTTTGGTTGGTGGGTCTGCGATTTGGGTGTTTTATTCCGGCAAATTTCCGATTGAGATGGTGGGATAGTGGTGGCCAGCAAGTTTTCCAATCGAGATGGTGCGGTTTGTTGATTTATGGTATTCAATTTTGGTTGAGTTCAATTTGTGGGTTGTTCAAGTTCAATTTGTGGGTGTTCTTGAATTGCATTTGCCGATTGATTTGGTTCAGTTTGAGGTTGATTTGTGGGTTGTTTAAGTTCAATTTCAGATTGCATTTTCTGATTAGTGTGTTCTTCAACTGCATTTTCCGATTTCCGATTTCAGTTTGAGGTTGCATTTCAAGAGGCTAGGGTTCATGAATTAAAAAATGGTAATTGGGATTTGAATAGCCCAATTGCTTAGGCTGTTGGAAGATTCATACTTGTAAGGGCTAGTTAAACTAGCATTTTGGCCTTTTGGATAGTCTATTTGCCTAGAATTGGTTTGAGCCTATTGGAGATACTCTAAGTCGACAGCATCGCGATTTGTCAACACTCAGCAGTTAACCTCCTTCTACTTCGATCCTGCGAAATCGAAAGCAGTTTACTTGATCTGCACTAGACGTAGTTTTCGTGTGTGTGTGTGTGTGTGTGTGTGTATGATGTTCTCTTTAGTTAATCGAGTAATAATGGAAGAAAGCCGGTGATGATAAATTTTGGGCATGAGCTGCAACAACAAATTGCGCACCCATGTATGATTTGGGGTTGTTGATGTGAGGAATAATGTGCCAAAATGCTAATCTGAGGCTTCTCTTTCTATGGGTATATTGCAAATATAACTGTGGCAATGGAACCTGAACGCAAATTGAATAATTTGATGGACTTTTGAGTTTCTTGGATGTTTCCGAGTTCTTTGGTCATTTTTAGAACAATTTAGTGAAGGAGAAGTCCAACCCTGAATTATAATTAAGAAATTTAGAATTCATGGATATTACTGAAGTTCCCAACTTTTGTTATTTCCGTTCTTCCCGATGTTAATTCCAAGCAATTCCCAACTTACTTAGAGGAAATCGGCCTTTGTCTGACCTCTGATATACTGAGGATAGATTATCTAATTGGTTAACATACTTGTCTACTTTGAGCTTGCTGAAGATGTCAATATGCAGCAATGCAAGCTACAAGAAATACATTCCAACTACTATGAAGACTGTTAGACTGATGTGCTTATAGTTCTTTTTGTACTTACGTACAGAATATATGTAGTTACTAATCAACCCTCTACTTGTAAAGTTCATTGGTCAAGTTATTTCATGTGTATCTTAGCATTGTGGCTAAGGTGGTTTATGGTTGGCTCATTGCCAATGTTGCATACTGCCTTAAACAGACTGAAAAGTCATTATGGTTTTGTTCTTACTGTGGATTATGTTTTGGCATGTTTGTGTATCGCATCAAATTCTTTACATCTTTGTTACGACTTCCCTTTAGTTGGCATGATGCAAAGCATTGTACATTGCCATGGAGTATTGCATTGCATTTTATAGATTTCAATTGCTATATTTTCTCAAAACCTCGCATTATTATCGGTCCATGTAATTCAGTCATATGAGTTTCTTTCAAATTCACTTCTGAAGCTTATGCTTCATCAAACGAAAGATGATCCGATCCAATGGCAGTATTTCATGTTATCAAAGTTCTCTCTCAAGATTGGTTATAGGAGGTAATTTGCCTGAAGTGGGATGCCAATTGATAGTTTGATATACTATGCGAGTTTCACTAAAATGCTGGTAATATTTAACGCAATAAAGCTTTTGGTGAATTTGCTTCAGGGTCTCGTCTTAGTTCTTGTATATCGTCTCTTTAATCGAATCCAATACTGGTTTGAGTAGGAAATTGAATAATGGAAGAAAGCCAGTGATGATAAATTTTGGGCATGAGCTGCAATAACAAATTGCGCACCCATAAGGTTTGGGGTTGTTGATGCAAGGAATAATGTGCCAAAATGCTAATCTGAGGCTTTTCTTGCAATGGGTATATTACAAATGTAACTATGGCAATGGAACTCGAACTCAAATTACTAAAATCTGATGAACCCCTTTTGAGTTTCTTGGAAGTTTCTGAGTTTGTTGGTCATATTTCGATCAATTTGTGAGTGAGAAATTCCAATCCTAAATTCTAATTCAAGAAATTTAGAATTGAAGAATTTATAGCGCTGAAGTTCCCTAGTCTTTCATTGCACTTCTTCCCAATTTTGCCATGTCTTGATCCATTTTGAACTTAGTTGTCAAACATTTCTCAACTTACCCATTGGAAATTGGCTTTTTGACTGAATTCTGATTTCTGATATGTACAGGATACATTATCTGATTGGTTAATATAGTTGTCTACTCTGAGCTAGCTGAAGATGTTAATAGGCAGTGGAAATTGGCTTTTTGACTGAATTCTGATTTCTGATATGTACAGGATACATTATCTGATTGGTTAATATAGTTGTCTACTCTGAGCTTGCTGAAGATGTCAATATGCAGTAATGCAAGCCGCAAGGAATACATTTCGACTGCGCAAAGACTGATGTGCTTATTGTTCTTTTGGTACTTATGTACAGAAGATACGTATTTACTACTTGACCGTGGAATTGACATGATTGCTCCTTGTAAAGTTCATTGGTCAAGTTTTTCCATGTGTATCCTTAGCATTGTGGCTAAGGTGGTTTGTGTTTGCTCGCTGACAATGTTTCATAATGCCTTTGTGGACTATGTTTTAGCATTTTTGTGTATCACATCATATTCTTTACATCTTTGTCTAGGCCTTTCCTTTATTGGCAATAATTCAAAGCATTGTACATTGCCACAGGGTATTGCATGTATTTTATAGATTTCAATTGCTATATTTTCTCAAAGAGCGACATTATTACGATGTTGTTTTTCCTTTTATTGGTCCATGTAAATCAGTCATCAGTTTCTTTGAAATTCACATATGGGGCTTATGTTCGTCTAATGAATGATGATCCAATCCAACGGCAGTTTTTCATGTTATCAGAGATCTTTTTCAAGATTGGTCCATGTAAATCAGTCATCAGTTTCTTTAAAATTCACATATGGGGCTTATGTTCGTCTAATGAATGATGATCCAATCCAACGGCAAGTTTTCATGTTATCAGAGATCTCTTTCAAGATTGGTCCAAGATTGGTTATATAGGAGGTAATTTGCCTGAAGTGGATGCCAATTGACAGTTTTATATAATACGCTGAGTTTTGCTAAAATGCTGGTAGTGTTTAAGGCAATCAAGCTTTAGGTGAATATGCTTCATGGCCTCATCTTAGTTCTGGTCATCCTTTTTTAGCTATAAGTTTTAAATTAGGGCTAGTTTTAAATTAGGGCTAGTTGAATTTTATTTGATATTTTCTTTATCTATAGGTAGTGTGTTATTGAGGTTGAAATGCTATAACCATTCTGATATGCATTTTTCTTTAGTAACAGTTCTTGAACAGAATCCTATTGAGTTGTTTATTCACTTGTTATGGGTAACATATTTCTCTTTCAAGTGTTGATGACCCATGGGCAATGAACTCGTACATGTCAGAACGGAAAAAGAAGAAAAAGTTAGAAGTTTTGATATTCATACACATATTCGAATTTCGAATGAGTCACAGGGGAACATGCATTGCTGGCCAGACCAAAACTGCAACTTCCGATGCAAAAAGATAAGTATGCCATTTCTGCTGCACAATCTACTAGCTTTGAATGGTAGGCTTAGGAGAACAGTTGTTGCTTTCTTTGAATGGTTGGTTTGAACTATGACACATTGGTGGAGCCAGAAGATGATACTTAACCTCAAGGGCTAAGCAACTATATAACTTCCTCATGTTCTCTTTCTGAGTAAGAAACCAAGCTCCCAGTTCACACAAGCTCCCAATTCACACGCTTTTTGACAAGCTGTTTAAGAAGATCCACACTACCCATTTCCATACAGATCTCTTGAACTCACAGACTCGGAAAACTTCTCAGAAAGCCTTGCAAGTTCAGGCATTGCCTTAGTGGTAGAGAGCTGACTATGGGTCCAGGAGGACCTGGGGGTGGTGGTGGTCCTGGGGGTGGCGGTGGTGGCTGGGGTGGACCTGGCGGTGGTGGTGGACATGGGGGCCCGGGTCCGGGAGGCTTCTTTGGTGGCTTATGCAACCTGATAGGTTCTGGGTAAGTGCCACTCTCTTTTCTCAAATGTGATCAGTGAAAATATTTTGTTTTTTGCTTCGTATTTGAATAATGCAGTTTCTTTTTTGGGTCTGATTACGGTTTTTCATTGATGTGGAAATGCAGCTTAAATTGCCTGTGCTGTTGCTGGTTGCTGCGAGATTGTTTCGGTGGACCACCCGACGGCGGTGGCGGCCCTGGAGGCCCTCGTCCTTTCTGATTTGCTGGGCATGGGTTTGATGAACTGAGATTGCATTGTTGGATTACTTGTGCAATAAAATCCTGTGTTCACTCAGTGATAAAAGAATAACTGTTCCTGTTTCTCAGTTTCTTCATATGTATCTACTGGCCATTTTCTTCCTTTGTAAATGGAGGGAATGATGGAGTTATCATTTTGTGTCAAACCTTGTTACTTTATGTGTTTATGAAATGCATTGACTTTGACTTTTGTGGTCTCTCTCTCTCTCTCTCTCTCAAGTCAGGAGGTATGGACCGGAGCTCCGGTCCGCACCTCCCCATTTCTCACATTTCTTGATTGAATTTCGATGATCCAAGCCGCTCAATGTGATCAGAACGTGATTTTAAGGGTATCCGTGTGAAATCAGCAAAAAAAAAAGACCGGGAAGAGCTTGATCTGAACAGTTTTTTTTTGAACGATTCAAAAAAAAATTGCTCAGATCAAGCCCTTCTCGGTCATTTTTTTTGTTGATTTCTCGCGGGTACTCTTAAAATCACGTTCTGAACACATTGAGCGGCTCGGATCATCAAAATTCAATCGGGAAATGGGAGGTGCGGACGGGTGCGGACCGTAAGGGTGTGAACTTTATCCGGAATCTATATATATATATATATGAAATGCATTGACTTTTATGGACTCTCTCTCTCTCTCAATTTATGTTCTCATCAATTTATTTGGGCTTCTTTGGTAAGTTAACAAGTACATAAATTTTTTTCCCATTGTGCAAAAGTGTAGATGTGAACATCTATATCCAAGTTGATAAACGAGTGTCCCCGACGTGTCCCATACTTGAAAAATAACACAATTTGGCGGGTGCCATACGTGTCCTTGACATGGCGCATGTCTCTAGAGTGTCCGACACGCATAGAACAAGCAGTTAGGAGCGTTGGTGCCATGCTTCAGAGTATGGAATGAGGATAACTGAGTGACAAACGTGCGGAACATGTATTTTGGGCCAAACCAAAGAGTGCTTGTTTTGATGTCCTGCTTAAGCTACAAAATCAATTCTGCTTTATTTTGACTGAATTTGGTCGACTATTGTTTGGGTATTACTTGATGTAGGATTGACTTTATGCTGGTGAAATACTGTAACATAGAAAGTGGATACGGATACTGATATAGACACGGCGGTTCTAAATAAATGAGGACACGAATATGGTGAGAGACATGCAAAAAAATGTAGATATATAAGGGTAGATAACTAGTTTTTATCCATACAATTCCATCAGAACTTAACCAAAACTAATTTTATCTTTATGATTTATTTTTTCCTATAAGATACTATGGAGTTTTAGTTAAACAGGGTTATATTTGGTCAGATTTCTTTATATGCTCTTTTTCCTCATATTTTGGAAAAAATTCAAAATACCCCCAACCTTTACTCTAAATTTTAATTAGACTCTCAAACTTTTTAAAAAATCTATTTGACTCCCAACGTTATCTTCTGTTACTCAAAATGCCCCCTTCCGTCCAAATAACTAACGAATTTCGTTAAAGGCTCCGTTAAATAGCGTCCCGATCAAATTTCGATGATCCGAGCCGCTCAATGTGTTCAAAATGTGATTTTAAGGGTATGCGCGAGAAATCAGCAAAAAAAAAAAAAGACCGGGAAGGGCTTCATCTGAACGGTTTTTTGTTGAACAGTTAAAAAAAAACTGCTCAAATCAAGCCCTTTCCAGTCATTTTTTTTGTTGATTTCTCGCGAGTACCCTTAAAATCATGTTCTAAACACATTGAACAGATCGGATCATCGAAATTCAATCAGAAAAACGGAGGTGCAAACCGAAGCAAAATCCAGACGTCCTAACTTGAACAAAATCCAGATCGGTCCGCACCTGCCATTTACCGATCAAATCTCAATGATCTGAGCCGCTCAATGTGTTCAGAATGTGATTTTAAGGGTATCTCCAAGAAATCAACAAAAAAATGATTGGGAAGGGCTTGATTTGAGCAGTTTTTTATTGAACTGTTCAATAAAAAACTATTGGGATGAAGCTCTTCCAGGTCATTTTTTTTTGCTAATTTCATGGGGGTATCCTTAAAATCACATTCTGAACACATTGAGCAGCTCGGATCATCGAAATTCGATCGGGATGCTATTTAACGAAGCCTATAACGAAATCCGTTTGTTATTCGAACGGAAGGGAGCGTTTTGATTAACTTTTCCGAATTGTCACTAGAATAAAAAACTTTATCTTTCAAAAATGCTAGAGAGAGACGAATTTTGTCGTTATCTTACGACACCACCTAATTGCGGAGAAACTATTGGGTGCCGGTTGGGTACTACGTGGTGCTCACTCGGTGCATCTGGGCAATCCATTTTGGTTTTGAACAGCTTGAATTTGAAAAGAGAAAAATGAGAAAAAAAGAGGAGGGAGTGGTGGGGTGAGAGGAGAGAGAGAATTTCCATCTGGGCCATCCAACACTGAACGGCCTGGTTGGGCTGCTTGGATACCATGTGAGTACAGCCACATTGTACCCATCCGGTACCCAAAAATTTCTCCTATTTACATGCACGTAAATGACCGCATCGTTGTTTAAGAAAAACCTGTGCATACCACAAATATAAAATTTTCCTGACAACTAAAGAGGGTCCGGATCAATTTACACGCATTCCTAATTTTTGGAGGACTGTACCATATCTCTAAAAAGACTAAAATAGTAAAAGCTTCGTATACATAGCATTATTCCGATTTTCACGAGGGCTTGCCGGCCCAACTGGAAAATTTGACAATTACATCACCTTGAAAAATTAATAACAGTATTTCTTAAATCTGATGTTGTCTTTTCTGATTAATTTACAAATGAAATTACTGGGATGCATCAAATGCAATATGGGTTGGCGTATGGGACCCACAGGGGTGGTAAACTTTCTCTCAACAAATTATTGTTTTTTTTATTATAAATAATTCAGATATCAAGGTCAACTTACACGCACGTCAACCAATTTTGAAGGGACCAATCTCAATAAAAAGGCATAACAAATTATTGTTTTGAGTATGAAAATGATCTCTTTCCATAGTACCATGATATCGGTTTTTTCTATTTTTAAATTTTGTCACGGGCCTCAACACTTTTTGGGTCCATTTGAAGCCCCTTGTGGTCCTCATTCTGTAAGCCCCAGATCAGGACACCACAAAGGCACAAAACCCACAAACCCAACTGGTTGTAATTTCCTCTTCTTTTTTCTTTTGGTTGGATCTGCAATTTGGTTATAATTACTTGATCGTGTCACTTTTGGCCTTTAGTGGTTTGTTTACAAAATGTGGACCCCTACACGGTTCGATTATCGGGATCAGGCCACAAAATTTTTTTTTCTCCGAATCCTCTAGTCGCGGTGTGGATGATCTGTCTTTAATCGGATCAGAAAGGGGATTAGTCGAGGTGCCATAGACTGGCCCGACCACCCCGGCCATTAGAAAAAACAGAAATCCTATTGGTACCGACGGTACCATAGGGAAAATGCACCGACGGCCGATCCGAGCCGTCCAAAAATTTTAAAAAATAAAATCGAGTGGGCCTACGCAAGAATCAATGGCATCCGAGGTGTGTAGGGTACTTGATTTAAGCACCCCTTTTTCGTGTATATTTATATATACGTGTATATACACGAAAAATGGGTGCTCGGATCAAGTACCCAACACATCTCGGATGCCATTGATTATTGCATAACCCCACTCGGTTTTATTTTTTAAAATTTTTGGACGGCTCGGATCCGCCGTACGGTGGCCGGAGACAGCCCGGCTCGGCCGGTCGGTACGAAATCCCTCTCGGCCGATCGGTACGTATAGCACGACTCTAGAAAAAATGTGGACCACTAGCTAGGGGTAGTCTGTCTAAACCATGGCGAATTGAAGGGATCAAATTGTGACAAGGAATTCCTCATATATATGCCAATTGTGCAAGTGACTGACATTGATATGATATGCATTGTACACCTAACATCATCATGTGTATCTCATTTGGGTGGTGGTCCAACTATTCAGATAGTACAACATAATGAGTCTGTTGCATTCTTTTTTTTCCAAAAAAAACACTACTACAATAAACTATAAAGATCACAGCTATTGGCTGTAATTGTAAATTTTTCATCACGCTCTTGCTACCGTGATAGATCTGGGTGTGATTGTAAGTCACTCCCTTTTATCACGGTTATAAACCGTGATTGAAAGAGAGAAACAATCACGGCTAAAAAGCGTGATCGTTTCTCTTTTATCACGGTTATAAGCTGTGATTGTTTCTTTTGGGCGTGATCATTTCTCTTTTCTGAGTGTGATTGTATGTCACTTTAGATCACAGTCTATAACCGTGATTAAAAGTTCAAAATGATCACACCACCATAAACTGAGATGAAAAATCATTGTGCGTGATCTTTTATTTGTATTTACTAGATCATCTTTTCTTGCCATTGCCAAGTTTCGAACCCACGCACCCTTAGTTGATTTCCCGAGCCCTTACCACTAAGTTAGCCATGAACTTCTGTTACATTAGAAAAACAAAAATATTTATACTTACTTTCTAAAGTGAGAAAACTTTTTTCTTCCTATAAAATTTGCTGAATTTTTTGAAATGCAATTAACATAATATTAAACTATATAAAAATACATATATAAACATTGTTTAAAAAATTTTAAAAGTATGACAATAGATCTTTTACCCATCAAAATTAGTTGTTGGTCACCAAAAGATTTTCTTGGGGTGAAAAATTTAGTTTTAATTAGTAAATTTAGAAGACAATAGTGTTTTTTGTTGTAGTGTGCATTTTGTATTTTTATGAAAATTATCACAACCTGCAGATTGTAACATTATAGACAAACTTTAGAATATTTTTTTTTTTATAAACTAACCATTTCACATAGATTTTGTGTTTATATTGAATTTCAATTTCAATGGTGGCTTCTCAATTGGATTTTAATCCTTTTCCAATAAGGCTAAGCCATAATAATATAATTGCTTTTTTACCTAATATGTCAAACGTATACTTGGAAAACATGCTAAATAACTAAATTTCACTACTGTAGTAAACCATAAAGATCACGGCTCGCCCACGTGAAAATCGGGCTTTAGTGGAACAGTCTGTCCGTCGTCGAAGAAACAACTAGGCACTGGTGGAACTCAGTTGTAGGATTTGCCCTCTCTCTCTCTCTCTCTCTCTCTCTCTCTTGATCTTTTTGGATGTGAAGATGAAGATGAAACGTAAAGACTTTTTGAAATGGGTTTAATTAGGGTTTATCTTCTTATTTTTTGTAAAAAAAGAAAAAAAAAAAGAACTTTTCAAAGTTCTTAAACGACATCGTTTTTCTCACATAACTTTTCAAAATCTACCTAAATGAGTATCAGCCAACTCATTTGAAAATTCAAATTGCGCGCCAAAATAGGTAGGCTTTTTATCTCACCACAAGAATGAGATCATTTATCTCACTTTTTTTCGCGCTAAAGCTTTTTATCACGCTACAAGGGTGAGGTCATTTATCTTTTATCTCGTCACAAGAGCGAGATTTTTTATCTCATTCTTTTCCGCTCTAAAATCTTTTATCACGCTACAAGGGTGAGATTTTTTTTCTTTTTTATCACGCCACAAGGGTGAGATCTTCTCTCTTTTATCTCGCCATAAGAGCGAGATCTTTTATCTTTTTTTTTTTTTGCCCGAAAATCTTTTATCAAGCCGCAAAGGTGAGATTGTTTTTCTTTTATCTCGCCGCAAGAGTGAGGTCTATTATTTCGCGCGAAACCCCACTTTTTATCTCAGCTTTGGACTTAAACTGAGATAAAAAGTTTTAAGCATCACTTTTTATCACGCTTTCACTGAAAACCGTGATCTTTGTGAATCTTCTTAGTGTGACGCATATCTATTATTGTAGTAGTGAAAAAAGGTAATTTACGTACGTCCTAGGGCATCACCTTTGTTTTTTTTCATCACGTCTGATCCAACTAGCCATAATTTACCACTGCATATAGAGTAAATGATTAGGTCTTATTTTTCAAGTTTCCGATCGAGTCGGTGGGCTGGCTTGGAGATATATAGGAGGACTTGGGTACCACATAGAATCACAATACTCCAAGTATTTGAGGACTATTGGCAACAAATCACTTGAACCCAGTATTCAAGTTTGGAGTTGATTGAGACTAGCATTATACATTGGAGGGATCATGTCTAAAAGGCACTACGTATGGACATGCTTCCTAGCTAGTCACAATATTCCATCACCATTAATTCTAACTTAGGTTCCAAGCCTCCTCTAAATTTATTCCCTGCCTCCATTGATATATGAGATCGAATGCTCGAGTGCGACTTTGTAAAAGAAGGTGAACAAAATTAGTAGGAAATGAGGTAATGTTTACCCTCTTTTAATGAGGGTGAAAAACATCAATCGAAAATACTCGCCCAGTTAGTTTAATATCCAAACTCATTGTCACACCCCAAAAATGAGAAGTGACCGGCCATATACCACAAAGCCAACTCATAGAACATGTAACCTAGAATAAAATAAGTTGTCGAACAACAATGATTTTTTTATTAAATAAATCCAAAGCCAAATAAATCCCAATCATAAACATGGGGCTAAACCATCCCATGAACTAGCAAATAAAAATTTACTTCCAACAATATAGTAATTCCATTTTACTCAAAAGCTATACAAAGTGCGGAAGCGATGATTAAAATCTTTCTACTAAATGCAACATCCTATGGAGATCAATAAAAAGAAATCCTCGAGATACAGCCAGAGTCCTTGTCTAACTTCCCAACTTGCCTGAAAGAGAAGTTGGAATAAATCCGTCAGTTGACGAGCTCAATGAATAGCAAGTATGTATATTAAATAAAGTTGCAAACGAAGATTAAAATAATTTACCATTAATCATAATTTGGCATACGAGGTGTCCAGCAGAATAATAAATTAATCAATGAAGCATTTAATCAATAAATATTCTTGGTGGTGATCACAACATTAACTCCATCAACAATGGGGAATCACAATCAAACAGTACCATGACCAAAATAAATCTCATCAAAATTGGATCCAATATCGAACTTAGAGTCACCAGGGTTGGCAGCCCGTGGTACTTTTCCCTAAGACGATCCGGCGAAAGAAAGCCGCTGAACATTAGGGTCACCGGCCTAATACGGTCTTTTCCCCAATGGCCAAGGTCACCAACACGAGAAGGAATAATTTCCCTGGACTTTCAAAATAAATGTTCCCATTAATATCCACCAAGTTCTCACCAAAAAGAATATTAACAATTGATCTCATAAAATTCATCGCATGCTAATTTATAGAACAACTTATAAATAATTTTGAGTCTCCGAATAACATTCATATAAATTTCTGAAGGAAATACTTTTAAGGGACACAAAGATTTTTTGAAAATACGTGACATACTTAACTACTCATCTGAGCCCAGAAGTAATGCAATCGAACGCACAAAAAGATGCTTACCTAAACAAAAGAACAAAGCACAAAATGACTAACTACGCAAATATACACTTTGTAGATACAGAATACCACTTCCTATGGGAATAAAACTTAGCCTAATCCCAACTACTACCATCTGTAATCACCACCACTGAAACCAAACTCCATGCACACACCGGTCATTATTTTAATTTCTACATCCAATTTTTCCATAACAATATCCAGTTCAATCCTCACAAGCACTAATTAATATGCTAATATAATAAGTGAAGTAATTAAGAAGTAGATGTAGCACATGAACAAAACCCAAATCCATTTAACTCCTCTACAACTGTTAATGTCAAAATCATCCACAACTCCATCACCTAATCACCTCTTGCACTGAATCACCACACCGCCATACATGCACCACACAACGCCAACCCACACACCACTTCACGCCTAAAGCACGAATGACACCAAGTAAATTAAACACCAAAAACGGAATGTGCAACCCAAGAATTTGATCCCGAAAAAGACTTTACTACTCCAAGGTAAGAAAACCACAAGAATAATCTTACTTACCCCGACGGAAGATCGAGAACGAGCTTGAGAACAGGAGTATAAGAGACCACTCTAAAAACCTTCCCAACTATGGCTGCTACTCTCTCTCTCTCTCTACCGTACCTTATGATCTTCTATCGTATTCCCTCCATGTCTAGAACACGAACCAAGTATGAACTCTTTCGTGATCTGTTTGCTCTCTCTAAACCTGCCTCTATTTACTAAGTAGATGATCCGGTGTATAGAGTTCGGCTTACACACAGAAGATCAGATCATCGGTTCTTGTGAAATATAAGATATGGTTCACAGTCTTAGATAGAACAACTGGACACACCATCGGTAGAACTGTAGTATAATGTTTAGTAGGTCTGTCTTGACTCTCTCTCTCTCTCTTGATCGAACGATATACTTCGATATAAAACCTAGTCTTCTATAACCCACGTTCTCTCCTAAATAATAGGTAACCACTTTATAAAAGTATTTAATTTGATAAAACACCCAATACTAAAACTATTTAGACTTATACCCCATCACTATAATAGTGCCGACAATTGTATTATGTGGTGAGAGAGAAAATATCAATTAGGATCCAAACCATAAAATCCTCTCTTTTTTCATTACATAAATATAATTATTAGGAATAAGAAAAGACGGGGTGTAACACTCATTCAAGAAGAAAAACCCTAATATCCAAGCTAAGTCTTGTGTCTCATGTTTACTCAGGGTCATAATTATTCAAGGCCAATTACAAAAAAGTTAACTTGATCAGAATTCAGACACTACTAGCTATGTCCGTGAAAATGTATTATTTGGAACAATACATAATTAAAGTCATTTATGCCATTCATTTATTTTTTTTCTCCAAATGTGATTTGTTCAAGTAACTAGCGGTGTGTCTGATCAAGTTAATTTTTTAGAAACGACCTATTAATTTCATTCATTTTCTGTTTTCCAAATGTGATTTATTCAAGTAACTAGAAGTGTCCGATCAATTAACTTTTTAGGAAATAACCTTTTCTACGAGAGTTACAATACAAATGGTTGTGATCACGATTGAGGAGCTCGAGTTGAATAATAATTTTGCTGTGGCCAAAAATTGGATGGGAGCTGAGTATAATAATGATCGTCTTTTCACCTTATTTTTTCTTCTCTATGGGTTGATTTGGCAAATAGCCAAATAGTTTTTTTTTTTGTCTTTATTCGATTTTCTGCATTTGTTGGTTTCAGTTCAAATTTTTGGGATTATTGGATCGCCTTGAAAATATGAATCGGAAAAATAAAAGTATATTGGAAATCATTTTTTTAACAAAGCCAAAAAATATTATTGAGCTTCGATCATATTTTTTAATTTTTTGATTTTACGTGTCGAGACGAACCAATAATTTAAAAAATTATACTAATAAAATAACAAATGCAAAAAAAAAAAAGTTGAATAAAGACCCCCAAATTTTTTTCGGCCAAATTGGCCCAATAGTGAACTTCGGTAATTCAATGGGCAAATAATGATATTAACGGTATGGAGTTCGACCCAAATTATGAACAATCTGATAGGCCCAACCCAAAGCCCATCTGACCCATCTCTCTCATTGTCTAGTATTTATTAGTTCTCCCAGTAACGAACCCTAAGTCGACAGCATCGTGATTTGTCAACACTCAGCAGTTAACCTCTCTCTTTTGATCCTGCGAAATCGAAAGCAGTTTACTTGATCTGCACTAGACGTAGTTTTCGTGTGTGTGTGTGTGTGTGTGTGTGTATTTATTTGATGTTCTCTTTAGTTAATCGAGTAATAATGGAAGAAAGCCGGTGATGATAAATTTTGGGCATGAGCTGCAACAACAAATTGCGCACCCATGTATAATTTGGGGTTGTTGATGCGAGGAATAATGTGCCAAAATGCTAATCTGAGGCTTCTCTTTCTATGGGTATATTGCAAATATAACCGTGGCAATGGAACCTGAACGCAAATTGAATAATTTGATGGACTTTTGAGTTTCTTGGATGTTTCCGAGTTCTTTGGTCATTTTTAGATCAATTTAGTGAAGGAGAAGTCCAACCCTGAATTATAATTCAAGAAATTTAGAATTCATGGATATTAATGAAGTTCCCAACTTTTGTTATTTCCGTTCTTCCCGATGTTAATTCCAAGCAATTCCCAACTTACTTAGAGGAAATCGGCCTTTGTCTGACCTCTGATATACTGAGGATATATTATCTAATTGGTTAACATACTTGTCTATTTTGAGCTTGCTGAAGATGTCAATATGCAGCAATGCAAGCTACAAGAAATACATTCCAACTATTATGAAGACTGTTAGACTGATGTGCTTATTGTTCTTTTTGTACTTACGTACAGAATATATGTAGTTACTATTCAACCCTCTACTTGTAAAGTTCATTGGTCAAGTTATTTCATGTGTATCTTAGCACTGTGGCTGAGGTGGTTTATGTTTGGCTCATTGCCAATGTTGCATAGTGCATACTGCCTTAAACAGACTGAAAAGTCATTATGGTATTGTTCTTACTGTGGACTATGTTTTGGCATGTTTGTGTATCACGTCAAATTCTTTACATCTTTGTTACGACTTCCCTTTAGTTGGCATGATGCAAAGCATTGTACATTGCCATGGAGTATTGCATTGCATTTTATAGATTTCAATTGCTATATTTTCTCAAAACCTTGCATTATTATCGGTCCATGTAATTCAGTCATATGAGTTTCTTTCAAATTTACTTCTGAAACTTATGCTTCATCGAATGAAAGATGATCCAATCCAATGGCAGTATTTCATGTTATCAAAGTTCTCTCTCAAGATTGGTTATAGGAGGTAATTTGCCTGAAGTGGGATGCCAATTGATAGTTTGATATACTATGCGAGTTTCGCTAAAATGCTGGTAATATTTAACGCAATAAAGCTTTAGGTGAATCTGCTTCAGGGTCTCATCTTTGTTCTTGTATATCGTCTCTTTAATCGAATCCAATACTGGTTTGAGTAGGAAATTGAATAATGGAAGAAAGCCAGTGATGATAAATTTTGGGCATGAGCTGCAATAACAAATTGCGCACCCATAAGGTTTGGGGTTGTTGATGCAAGGAATAATGTGCCAAAATGCTAATCTGAGGCTTTTCTTGCAATGGGTATATTACAAATGTAACTATGGCAATGGAACTCGAACTCAAATTACTAAAATTTGATGAACCCCTTTTGAGTTTCTTGGATGTTTCTGAGCTCGTTGGTCATTTTTCGATCAATTTTGTGAGTGAGAAATTCCAGTCCTAAATTCTAATTCAAGAATTTAGAATTGATGAATTTATAGCGCTGAAGTTCCCTAGTCTTTCATTGCACTTCTTCCCAATTATGCCATGTCTTGATCCATTTTGAACTTAGTTGTCAAACATTTCTCAACTTACCCAGTGGAAATTGGCTTTTTGACTGAATTCTGATATGTACAGGATACATTATCTGATTGGTTAATATAGTTGTCTACTCTGAGCTTGCAAAAGATGTCAATATGCAGTGGAAATTGGCTTTTTGACTGATTTCTGATATGTACAGGATATATTATCTGATTGGTTAATATAGTTGTCTACTCTGAGCTTGCTAAAGATGTCAATACGCGGTGGAAATTGGCTTTTTGACTGAATTCTGATATGTACAGGATAAATTATCTGATTGGTTAATATAGTTGTCTGCTCTGAGCTTGCTGAAGATGTCAATACACAGTAATGCAAGACGCAAGTAATACATTTCAACTGCATGATGACTGATGTGCTTATAGTTCTTTTGGTACTTATGTACAGAAGATACGTATTTACTACTTGACCGTGGAATTGACATGATTGCTACTTGTAAAGTTCATTGGTCAGGTTTTTCCATGTGTATCTTAGCATTGTGGCTAAGGTGGTTTGTGTTTGCTCGCTGACAATGTTTCACACTGCCTTTGTGGACTATGTTTTGGCATTTTTGTGTATTGCATCAAATTCTTTGCATCTTTGTCTAGGCCTTTCCTTTATTGGCAATTATTCAAAGCATTGTACATTGCCACAGGGTATTGCAAGCATTTTATAGATTTCAATTGCTATATTTTCTCAAAGAGCGACATTATTAGCATGTTGTTTTTCCTTTTATTGGTCCATGTAAATCAGTCATCAGTTTCTTTGAAATTCACATATGAGGCTTATGTTCATCTAATGAATGATGATCCAATCCAACAGCAGTTTTTCATGTTATCAAAGATCTCTTTCAAGATTGGTTATATAGGAGGTAATTCGCCTGAAGTTGGATGCCAATCGATAGTTTGATATAATACGCGAGTTTTGCTAAAATGCTGGCAGTGTTTAAGGCAATCAAGCTTTAGGTGAATATGCTTCATGGCCTCATCTTAGTTCTGGTTATCCTTTTTTAGCTATTAGTTTTAAATTAGGGCTAGTTGAATTTTATTTGGTTTTTTCTTTATCTATAGGTATTGTGTTAGTTAGGTTGAAATGCTATAACCATTCTGATATGCATTTTTCTTTAGTAACAGTTCTTGAACAGAATCCTATTGAGTTGTTTATTCACTTGATATGGGTAACATATTTCTCTTTCAAGTTTTGATGACCCATGGGCAATGAACTCGTACATGTCAGAACGGAAAAAGAAGAAAAAGTTAGAAGTTTTGATATTCATACACGTATTCGAATTTCGAATGAGTCACCGGGGAACATGCATTGCTGGCCAGACCAAAACTGCAACTTCCGATGCAAAAAGATAAGTATGCCATTTCTGCTGCACAATCTACCAGCTTTGAATGGTAGGTTTAGGAGAACAGTTGTTGCTTTCTTTGAATGGTTGGTTTGAACTATGACGTGTCACATCGGTACAGCCAGAAGATGATACTTAACCTCAAGGGCTAAGCAACTATATAACTTCCTCATGTTCTCTTTCTGAGTAAGCAACCAAGCTCCCAGTTCACACAAGCTCCCCATTCTCACGCTTTTTGACAGGCTGTTTAAGAAGATCCACACTACCCATTTCCATACAGATCTCTTGAACTCACAGACTCGGAAAACTTCTCAGAAAGCCTTGCAAGTTCAGGCATTGCCTTAGTGGTAGAGAGCTGACTATGGGTCCAGGAGGACCTGGGGGTGGTGGTGGTCCTGGGGGTGGTGGTGGTGGCTGGGGTGGACCTGGCGGTGGTGGTGGACATGGGGGTCCGGGTCCAGGAGGCTTCTTTGGTGGCTTATGCAACCTGATTGGTTCTGGGTAAGTGCCACTCTCTTTTCTCAAATGTGATCAGTGAAAATATTTATTTTTTGCTTGGTATTTGAATAATGCAGTTTCTTTTTTGGGTCTGATTACGGTTTTTCATTGATGTGGAAATGCACAGCTTAAATTGCCTGTGCTGTTGCTGGTTGCTGCGGGATTGTTTCGGTGGACCACCCGGCGGCGGTGGCGGCCCTGGAGGCCCTCGTCCTTTCTGATTTGCTGGGCATGGGTTTGATGAACTGAGATTGCTTTGTTGGATTACTTGTGCAATAAAATCCTGTGTTCACTCAGTGATAAAAGAATTACTGTTCCTGTTTCTCAGTTTCTTCATATGTATCTACTGGCCATTTTCTTCCTTTGTAAATGGAGAGAATGATGGAGTTACCATTTTGTATCAGACCTTGTTACTTTATGTGTTTATGAAATGCATTGACTTTGACTTTTATGGACTCTCTCTCTCTCTCTCTATGAAATGCATTGACTTTTATGGACTCTCTCTCTCTCTCTCTCTCTCTCTCTCTCTCTCTCTCTCTCAATATTTATGTTCGCATCAATTTATTTGCGCTTCTTTGGTAAGTTAACAAGTACATAAATTTTTTTCCCATTGAGCAAAAGTATAGATGTGAACATCCATATCCAAGTTGATAAACGAGTATCCCCGACGTGTCTCCTACTTGAAAAATAACACAATTTGGCGGTTTGGCGGGTGCCATACGTGTCTTTGACATGGCGCATGTCTCTGGAGTGTCTGATAAACTGACACGCATAGAATATGCAGTTAGGAGTGTTGGTGCCATGCTTCAGAGTACGGAATGAGGATAACTGAGTGACAAACGTGCGGAACATGCATTTTGGGCCAAACCATAAAGTGCTTGTTTTGATGTCCTGCTTAAGCTACAAAATCAATTCTGCTTTATTTTGACTGAATTTGGTCGACTATTGTTTGGGTATTACTTGATGTAGGATTGACTATATGCTGGTGAAATACTATAACATAGAATGTGGATACGGATACTGATATAGATACGGCGGTTCTAAATAAATGAGGACACGAATATGGCGAGAGACATGCAAAAAAATGTAGATATATAAGGGTAGATATCTAGTTTTTATCCATACTATTCCATCAGAACTTAACCAAAACTAATTTTACCTTTAGGGAAAGTCTTCAATACACACCCCTTTAAGGTGTGTACCATATGCACCTATTGTGTGGTTCATGTTGTGCCACCTCATAAAAAATTACTTGTAGGACCGGTCATTCATAACATTTTATTTCATATCGTAACTTTTATACTAAAAATTCGTAACTTTTCAACAATATGATTCGTAACTTTTTAGCAATAGATTCGTAACATTTTGGGATTCATAACATTTTGGTGTATTTTAATAAGGGTGCATATGATACACACCCAAATAAAGGGTGTGTATTGCAGAACTTTCCTTATCTTTATGATTTATTTTTTCCTACAGATACTATGGAGTTTTAGTTAAACAGGGTTATATTTGGTCAGATTTCTTTATATGCTCTTTTTCCTCATATTTTGGAAAAAATTCAAAATACCCCCAACCTTTACTCTAAATTTTTATTAGACTCTCAAACTTTTTAAAAAATCAATTTTACTCCCAATGTTATCTTCTGTTACTCAAAATGCCCCCTTCCGTCCGAATGACTAACGAATTTCGTTAAAGGCTCCGTTAAATAGCGTCCCGATCAAATTTCGATAATCCGAGCCGCTCAATGTGTTCAAAACGTGATTTTAAGGGTACTCGCGAGAAATCAGCAAAAAAAACAAAAAGACCGGGAAGGGCTTCATCTGAACGATTTTTTATTGAACAGTTCAAAAAAAACTGCTCAAATCAAGCCCTTTTCGGTCATTTTTTTGGTTGATTTCTCGCGAGTACTCTTAAAATCATGTTCTGAACACATTGAATGGATCAGATCATCGAAATTCAATCAGAAAAAGGGAAGTGCAAACTGAAGCAAAATCCAGACGTTAACTTGAACAAAATCCAGATCGGTCGGCACCTCCCATTTACGGATCAAATTTCAATAATCTGAGCCACTCAATGTGTTCAGAATGTGATTTTAAGGGTATCTCCGAGAAATCAACAAAAAAATGATTGGAAATGGCTTGATTTGAGTAGTTTTTTATTGAACTGTTTAATAAAAAACTGTTGGGATGAAGCTCTTCCAGGTCATTTTTTTTTGCTAATTTCTTGGGGGTACCTTTAAAATCACGTTCTGAACACATTGAGCGGCTCGGATCATCGAAATTCGATCGGGACGCTATTTAACGAAGCCTTTAACGAAATCCGTTAGTCATTCGGACGGAAAGGAGCGTTTTGATTAACGGAAGATAACGTTGGGAGTAAAATTAATTTTTTTTAAAGGTTGGGAGTCTAGTTGAAATTTAGAGTAAAGGTTGGGGGTATTTTGAAATTTTCCCTCACATTTTTCGAGTATATACCTTTGAAATGAAATGTATAAATTATCCCTATCATATTTCCATCCTTATCCAAGTTGATAAACGAGTGTCCCCGACTTGAAAATAATTAACTTTTTGGGACACTCAATTTGGCAGGTGCCATACGTGTCCTCAACATGGCTCATGTCTCTGGAGTCAATGGCGGAGGGATATAGAGACAGGAGTGGGCAGCCGACCCCACTGACTGTCAAATTTTCACAAAGATAGGTATAATTTTTACCCAATTTTTACTAATTTGACCCCACTTTAAAATTTATTTTTGCCGCAGCCCATGTAAGGGTTTTGTACTTAAGAAAAAAAGGAGTCAAAATATAATCTCCACCCAATAAATTTTCAAACGTAGTGTTACTTTGTTCGTTCCTGAAAACAAAATTTCCAAACGTAGCGCTAGTTTGTTCATTCCTCAAAACAAATCAAGGGTTTCGTTCGTAAATTACACATAGTTCAAATTTTCGACCCTACTTGTCGAAAATCTTGGTTCCACCACTGTCTGGAGTGTCTGACATGCATACAACAAGCCGTTAGGAGTGTCAGTGCCACGTGCTTCAGAGTACTGAATGAGGATAAATGAGTGACAAATTAACGTGTGGACATGCATTTTGCGGTTGTTTATTCACTTGATATAAGTAACATATTTCCTCTTTCAAGCGTTGATGACCCATGGGCAATGAGCTCGCACATGGATATTTCCGTTTGACCAAAACAAAAAAATGAGTAGCTCGTACATGTCATAAACGGAAAAAGAAGAAAAAGTTAAGATGTTTCGATATTCATACACGTATTCGAAATTCCAATTAATGAGTGACAGGGAAACATGCATTGCTGGTCCAGACCAAAACTGATACTTCCGATAAAAGATAAAGTATGCCATTCTGCTCTGCTGCACAATAATCTACTAGCTTTGAATATTGTTAGGTTTAGGAGAACAGTTGTTGTTTTTCTTTGAATGGTTGGTTTGAACTATGAGGTGTCACCTTGGTAGAGGCGGCAAGCTAGAAGATGATATGCTTAACCTCAAGGGCTAAGCAATTATATTAACTTCCTGATGTTCTCTTTCTCATTGAGCAGCCAAGCTCCCAATTCACACGCTTTTTGACAGGCTATATAAGAAGATCCACACTACCCATTTCCATACAGATCTCTTAGGACTCACAGACTTGGAAAACTTCTCAGGTGGTGGTGGCAGAAGAAAGCCTTGCAAGTTCAGGCATTGCCTTAGTGGTAGAGAGCTGACTATGGGACCTGGGGGTGGTGGTGGGGGTCGTGGGGGTGGTGGTGGTGGTGGTCGTGGGGGTGGTGGTGGTGGCTGGGGTGGAGGTGGCGGTGGTCCTGGGGGTGGAGGTGGCGGCTGGGGTGGCGGTGGTCCTGGGGGTGGCGGCGGTGGTCCTGGGGGTGGTGGCGGCGGCTGGGGTGGAGGTGGTCCTGGGGGTGGTGGCGGCGGCGGTCCTGGGGGTGGCGGCGGCGGCTGGGGTGGAGGTGGTCCTGGGGGTGGTGGCGGCGGCTGGGGTGGAGGTGGTGGTGGTGGTCCAGGAGGCCCTGGTTTCTTCCTAGGAGGTTGCTGTGGTGGCTTATGCCACATGATAGGTGCTTGGTAAGTGCCACTCTCTTTTCTCAAATGTGATCAGGGAGAATGTTTATTGTTGCTTGGTATTTGAATAATGCAGTTTCTCTTTTGGGTCTGATTACGGTTGTTCATTGATGTGGAAATGCAGCTTAAATTGCCTGTGCTGTTGCTGGTTGTGGCGAGATTGTTTTGGTGGACCCCGCGGCGGTCCTGGTGGCGGTGGCGGTGGCGGCCCTCGTTGATGAACTGAGATTGCTTTGTTGGATTACTTGAGCAATAAAATTCTGTGTTCTCTCAGTGATAAAAGAATAATAGTTCCTGGTTTCTCAGTTGCTTCACATGTATCTACTGCCCATTTTCTTCCTTTCTTTGTAAATGGAGAGAGAATGCTGGAGTTATCATGTTGTGTCAGACCTTGTTACTTTATGTCTAGTTATGAAATTTGTTGATTTCTCTCTCAAATTATGTTCACATCTGTGAATGGCAAGTAACATGTGACTAGTTGCCTAAACCACAACCTTAACTTTTCTTATCAGCATTTACAAAGTGATTAAAGCCACCCTCAATTTTTTTTCGCAGAAGAGGGAAGTAGCCCAATTAATTAAAAAGCCTGGGTGATGGCTTAGATGAGGACTGAGGTGATTTGAACTTAATTGGATGGAAAAACAACATCCATTTTTTGCTAAAATGTTGGAATTGTTGAGAGCTATGAGAATATGGATGAATCTGCTTCACGATCTCTGCTCGGTCCTGCTTAAGCTACAAAATCCATTCTGCTTTATTTTGACTGTATTTGGTCGGCTATTGTTTGGGTATTACTTGCTGGTGAAATACTACAACCTAAAAAGAATGGATACAGGGATACTGATATAGGTACGAATATGGACACGTCGGTTCTGAATAACTGGGGACACGAACATGGTGAGGGACATGCAAGAAAATGTAGATATATGAGGATAAATATCTAGCTCTATGAGGATAAATATCTAGCTTTGTCCATACCATTCCATCAGAAATTAACCAAACACATCAAGCAGTTGGCAGTGTCGGTGCCATGCTTCAGAGTACAACAACTGCTTCTAATACGACTTTCATAGGGATCAATTCTGCATTCGCTTTTTATTGTAACGTAGTTTTCCTCTCTTCAGGGATGTTAATTATATACTCCACGGCTAATGAGTAAATAAACAAGAGGAAGAAAACAAAAATAGGAAGGAATTACATGTTTGATATTTCTCCACCGTCGGCTATGAGTGAGGAATGAGGATAAATGAGTGACAGCGTAGGGAACATGCATCCAAAACGTGCTTGTTCTGATGTCTCAAAGATAAGTACGCCGTTTATGCTCTAAAAACTAGTATGTTTGAATTTTGAATGTTAGGTCTAAGAGAACTGCAGTTGCTTTCTTTGAATGGTAGGTTGATAACTTAGAAGTGTTGCATTGGTCGAGGCAGAAGACTTAAAACCTTAAGGTCTAAGGCAATTATCTAAATTCCTTGTGTTCTCTCTGTATAAAAGCAGAAGCCAAGCTCCAAATTCACACGCTTTATTGATCTACTACTAATAACAAGATTAATACTACCCATTTCCTCGAGGATCTCTTAGAACTCAAGACATTGAAAATCTTCCCGGTGGTGGTGGCAGAAGCAGCCTTGAGAGTCCGGGCATTGCCTTAGTGGTAGAGAGCTGAATATGGGTCCAGGAGGACCTGGAGGTGGGGGTGGTCCTGGCGGTGGTGGTGGTGGCTGGGGTGGACCTGGGGGTGGTGGTGGCTGGGGCGGACCTGGGGGTGGTCCTGGTGGTGGCTGGGGAGGTCCGGGGGGCGGACCTGGTGGTGGTTGGGGAGGTCCGGGAGGTGGTCCTGGTGGTTGGGGAGGTCCTGGGGGTCCCGGTGGCTGGGGAGGTCCTGGAGGCCCTGGTTTCTTTCCAGGAGGAGGCTTCGGCTTCTGGGGACCTGGTGGTTTCTTTGGTGGCTTATGCAACATGATAGGTTCTTGGTAAGTAAAAATCCTCTTTCTCGAATATGATTTGAGATCTTAATTTATGGGATATTTTTCTTCTGTTAAGTTTCTTTATGGATCTGCTCATGGTGGTTCAATGTTTTGAAAAATGCAGCTTGTCTTGCCTTTGCTGTTGCTGGTTGCTACAAGATTGTTTCGGTGGACCTCCGGGCCCTTATGGACCTCCCGGAGGAGGTCCTGGACCTTTCTGATTTTGCTGAGCATCAATATGATGAATTTAGATTGCCTTGTCGGCTTACTTCTGCAATAAAATTCCTATTTCGTTTGTATAAGTTTACGGGTCCTGGTTTCTCAGCTTCTTGATATTCATATGCTGGCCATTTTCTTCCTCTCTTTGGAAATGGATGATGGATTTGTCATATTTTATCAGGCCTTGTCACTTTCTGCTAAGTTTATGAAATACATTGACTATTAGTGAACGATTGTAATTGACTTTCATGCTCTGTTTTCTTTCTGCACATTTGATTTTCCCAATGTAAAGGCAATTCGTTTGGGCTTCTTTGATTCGTACCAAGTTGTTCTTGGGCGATGATACTTCACCGTCTGTCATGGCTTCGACGAGGCTGTGTTTACCACGAAGAGCAGATGGTTCCTGTGGTTCTGCCTGCTTTTCGGTATGCTGCATGAGTTCAGAAG
>CM033792.1:48503114-48540625 GCA_019656835.1 Rhododendron ovatum | reverse complement strand
TCCACCGGGCAGCAGCATAGCTCCATTTCTACTCACCATTACCTGTAGGAAAATAGCAAATTTTCATAAGCCGATGGCTCGTGTGAGATACAACACCAAAGTTATACGTTTTTGCCACGGAAATAACTTTCATAAACCTTATTGACATAGCAGATCATAGCTTTATCATAAATTTCATAAGAATAATTGGATATCATCAACTTCGCATATGTAAACGATGCACATCCAACAGCTTAACATACATAGGGGAGCGACCCCACGTGGTGTGAAATGATCAAATCACTGGCAGCTGGTGCCACATAACAATCCTTCCTTATAACCCCTTCGTTGGTCACGGTATCTTTAAAATCCGTCCCCCTGACCCGGGACACTGCTGTCTGGATGCATCAATGAACTTTAAGCTCATAAAATCGGCATGTCATTTTTTTTTTCACCTTTAGATGGCAAGGTGTTCATAGGATCATCACTTTTCAAGATAATCATCCTTGAAAAATCAACTCGTAGCACATTTCCATGGCGTAAGGTAAAAGATATAAAAACTTTTCATCAAATCATGCTTCCTTATAACATATCATAACTTTTGAGCATAAGAACACAGAACATAGTTTACTTGAAAAAGCAATATAACCAAGGTTAGAGTATCTCACCTTTGATTTCTCGAGTGCTACACTAAAGACTCGGATCGTTCTCGCTCTTATCCCTTGAACCAACCTATTGCCAATTACTTTGTGTCATAATACATTCAAAACCATAATCGAAATACGATTGTGAGTCGGCCTACTGAACTTTAGAGAAGGTTCGGAGTTGATACACAGCTACCATTCTTAAAAGTTAACTACGGAACAATACTTTGTTTAGCACTTGAGCTGTTTCACACGGGCACACATATGCTTATACAATCAGTGAGCTTTTCTCATTCTTTCAATCTACTGACCTAATTTAACTCAACTAAAGGAACTGCAATCTAGTCTAGTTTAGAAATTAGGTAATTTACCTAGGTATACGTATATATGTGCTCATTACCAGAAATTTACTAGAACTTAAATTGATTATACTTTTCCTTTAGTCTAGGCAAAACAAGGTTTGATTAAGGACTAATTAATAAGAGTATTATATGCACGCCTAAATGTTCCAGCTCCTAATACATATATCACAAACATTCTAATTTTATACTAGATGCAAAGACACGCAAAATACTTCTCGCACAGCAGCGGCGGTGCCGCTGCTATTCCTACTTCTGGTTTTGGCTGCAGAAAGAGGGGAAAACAGTACGGGTAAGTCCGCCAGGACCACCGCCGCATGCGGTGATCCGCGCAGGGAAAAGAGAGAGAGAAGAGGAAAGAGGAATTTACCCAAAAGATTTTCAGAACGGCAAGCGATGGTGTGGAAAGATGTACGATCGATTGGAAGAAAGAGTA
This sequence comes from Rhododendron ovatum, assembly GCA_019656835.1. Taxonomy (NCBI): domain Eukaryota; kingdom Viridiplantae; phylum Streptophyta; class Magnoliopsida; order Ericales; family Ericaceae; genus Rhododendron; species Rhododendron ovatum. Next base: position 48,539,207 of record CM033792.1, on the reverse strand, counting down.
CTTCAGTTCACCTACAATTCCTTTCCACCGTTTCTTTTTCCTTCTGGCAGTTTCTTTTCTTTTCTTTTTAACCCTCTTTATCTACTATTACTAATATATCTATATATATATTTTTAAAGTCCCTGAGTCACCCATAACTTATGTGACATGGGGACACCTATGCCAATTAAAAATTCCTAGCAGTGATACGTGTATCTCCATGGCAATTGGAATGTCAAAAATTTTAATTCTACTTCCTAATAAAATTGTTCTGATTCAATTATTCATGTCTGGATTTCGAACTCAAAAAGATTACAACGTAGACTAATTAAAACGTGCAGATTCTTAGGGTGTTGTTCACTTTCTAAAGAAAAGTATTAAATCCCTAAAATTATATCGTGCTATACTCGTATCCTATAAGTATTTACTAAAGTGCAATTTCTTTTTTTTTTTAATCTCGTAACCTAATTAGGATCACATAAGTATACTTTTAGATGCCGGGCCTGACACTTGGCCAAGAAGCAAGCCTACCTCCTATATTTGGAGGAGTATTGTGGTTACGAAAAGGGTCCTTGAACAAGGGATGAAGTGGGTAATTGGTGATAGTAAATCTATTAACAGATGGCATGACTGGTGGTGTGGGAACAAACCCCCGGCATTAGCACACCCTGGTGAGCATGTTAACTCCAATCAAAAGGTAGAAACGCTGATTGTGAATGGTACTTGGGTTTTGGATGAAATAGCCCCATATGTAGATGTCAATACTCTTGAGTGCATAAATGCCATAAACATTCCTGTCTACATCCAATCTGTTGATCACCCCACCTGGGTGGGATCTGAAAATGGCAATTTTACTATCTCTGCTGCTTATGATATTATTAACAAAGATGCTCTGGACTTGAAAGGTTGGAAGTGGTTTTGGAAACTTTTTTATGGATTATTCTTCACAATAGCCTTCCAACCAATCTCCTCCAGGCCAGAAGAGGTATTGCATCCTCGGATTTATGTCAAAGATGCAGTACCTTTTCTAAGAGCATCAGTCATTTGTTTAGGGAATATAACAAAGTTAGAGAGCTTTGGAGACACATCCCTTTTAGCCATCTATTGAGAGGAGATATTGATACTCCAATTCAAGAATGGATTTCTCTTAATATGAGAAACAATAAACTTGCAGGATACGTAATAATATTCCTTGGCACATCTTGTTTATCACCTCTCTATGGCATCTTTGGAAAGATTGAAACAAAAAAAGCTTTGATAACATTGACATCCCACCTCTTGTTAGTGCCAGGACTATTATTGCTTATGCCCAAGAAATAGTGGATGCTTTCAAGTCCCCTCTCACTAATGGCTCAACAAGAACCTGTCTTAATTCTTGGTCTAACCCATCTGCAGGAAATATCAAGCTGAATACGGATGGATGCTAGTATGAATCGAATGGAGTATGAGGATTTGGAGGATTATTTAGAAATCATTTGGGAGATTGGATCATGGGATACTATGGCAAGCGAAGCTTTCATTCGAGCTTGGAGGCAGAGCTATGGAGCATACACAAGGGACTGGAAGTAATACTAGAAAGGAAGCTGGAAAATGTGAAGATTGAATCAGACTCACTTGTAGCGGTGAACCTCATCACAGAAGGAAACCCTGGCAATCATCCCCAGAGTGTGCTGATCAATGAAGTCTATTTCTTATTGGCTCAGACTAACACTGCAATTGGGCATATCCCCCGTTCGGCAAATCAATGCGTCGACCACCTTGCTAGGATGGGAGCAGAACACACAGGAGACCAAGTGTTTGTTATGGACATGCCTATCGCGATTAGGGAATTTATAATTACAAATAGCCTAAATATCAGGCAAGTACTTGACTAGGTTGCGAGCTCTTATGCTCAAGTGCCCAAAACTTTGATTGTACTCTTAATGTGGTACTCTCTTCCTTAAGTTTCATTGAATTTCCGTTTGACTGGAAAAATAATAATAATAATAATAATTAGATTTCCAACGTACTTGGAATCGTTCCTGGGTTTGGAGTCTGAGTTGACTCAGTTTAATTAGTGGACTCGGTGAGTCAGATGACTCGGTATCATCACACCGCTCACCAGACCTTGTCTTGCTCGATGCCAGTGGCGCTTACAACAACGGTTGCGGGTCCTTAATTTAAGATGCACGTAGCATAGTTTTTAATGTTTCTGTTTTGCCGCACACACATCTACACATTGTGTTCTGCTTCTTAGTCCTTTCGTTGGTCTTTGCTCGTCATCGGCACACTTACATTTTCTAACGATAGCGTGAATTGTGTTTAACGGATCAGTGCTCTGTTCCATGGACCTTTGGATTTTGGTCTCTTTCCCGTCGCCGGTTCACTATATTTTATGGCAATAGCACATGATCGTTGTACTTTGTTTTACCTTCAATAAAGTTCATTGATCTACCAAAAATGAATGAGGTCGGCGGTTCAAACCCCACCTCCCCTCCCCGTAACACTAACATCTCCTAACATTCTCTTAAAATGTGGCCAAAAAAAAAAAAAAAAAAGAGGTGGTGAACAAATGACTATTGAGACATTTGGAAAATGTATGATTAATCCAATTTAGTGAACAAATTTTCCAACAAGACAAGCCAACGTTCTTTCTAAGCTCTTTCCGCGTCGCTCTTTTTAGCTTTTTGCCGCACTATCAATGTCATCATCTTTGAGAAGATACCATGAGACTTTTCAGGGAAGAAGAAGAACAAAGATCGAGTTGAGAAGAATAAATGGATTAAAGATTACAAATACATTTATTCTTCTTCTCACATTTTGGTTCTCGTTTTGGCAAACTCACGCTGCTCACTGCGTTCGCATCACTGCATTTATTCTTCTCACAGAGTTTCGTGTTTATGTGGGTTTACTACCTGTCCTTTCATCCCCTTGGGCCCCTTGGAGGGAAATCTCCAACAATTTTAATTGTCGATTCCACCACCAACAATCACTTTCATCCCCATCTTCAAAACGGTCTACAAAATTGTCTATTATCCCCATCTCTAAAACTGTCTACAAAATTGTCTTTTATCTCCATCTCCAAAATTGTCTATTCCACCACCAACAATCACTTTCATGATCCCATCTCTAAAATTGTAGAATTCCACCACGAACGATTTCAATTGTCGATTAATTCCACCAATCAAACAAGGCCAATAACCTGTCCGTAGCTTTTGCCATCTATAAATACTCCTAATATAATATAGAAAGCTAAAAACAAGGCCAATATCCAGCTCTATTGTTTTCTTCTTCTTCCTCGTCCCCGGCCAATTTCCCCTCCGAAACCCAAAATGGTGACATCATTCATTTTTCTCCTTCTGATCTCAAATTCATTTCTCTCTCTCTCCACCACTGCACACCGCCACCTCTCTCCGCCAGCCCCAACCCGTTTCACTGTCTCCTCGCATCCGCTGCCCAAACCCCGTTCCGCAGTCTCCACGCCTCCGCCGCCAACGCCCCGTTCCGGTACTGTCTCCTCTTCCCCGCCGCCGCCACCCCGTTCCACTCTCTCCTCCTCGCCTCCATCTCTGCCGCTGGCACCACCACCCCTTAGCTCTCTCTCCTCGCCTCCACAGCCGGAGGACTCCACATTATACTCCATGGTACATTCGTTCCTCGGTAAGATTGTCCTTGGGATTTTCGCTAGTGGGTTCGCGTACCTTTTGTTTCGGGCTTGCAGATGGTTCCTCGTTGAGTATGTCACACTCGCAGCGATTAACAACTCCTTCCCCATCTAATTAAGACAATTAATATCCGGTAAGTCCTCCGTTGATATTCCAGTAGTATATATATAAATAATAATCCACTTTTGGTCTCGAGGTTGAAATTGTGTTGAATAGATCTTAACTTATTTTTGCTAGCTAGCTATGTGGGAATTGGCTTCTACACTCATTTTTTTTACCTCACACACTTTTTTTTTGTTCTTATTCATGTGAATTTATCTTTTTACCCTTTCATAAGTTCATTTTTTAAAACATTAAAGGGCAATATAATAAATTTGCACCAAATAAAGACAAAAAATAGTGTATATGGTAAAAAAATGAGTGTAGAAACTAGAAATCAATTTCCTACAATTTCCTATATGGTTTTGTGAAGTTTAATTATCTTGTTAGGTGATTTGTGTAGTTCTTCAGTATAATTATAGTTAGAGTAAAGTAGAGTGGAGTCACTATTTTATTAAGAGATGTTTTAGACGATCATAATCTCTTAAACGACAATAGATCGAGATTATCATTACGAGATTATTTTCAATCCGAGTCGTTCAATGCCGAAACAAACAGCTGAAATCACTCTAGCAGCTCCGTAAATGGGTATATCTCTTTGATTAATATTACAAATTACAATTAAGAAGGATGTGCAAATCATCTGGTTTTTCAACGAAAAGATTTCTTTGGCCATGCATCGTCAGTATTACGTAAGACTTTTTTTTTTTTTTTTTTAATGACGCGCGAAAGAAAGTACCATAACGGTGCAAGTGCTTGGTTTTTTGTTCCCTAGTTGTCGCATGCTCACATACAATAGCACTCCGTACTATTTTAGTAGTCAACCGACATGTAATATTTACATGAACCAAAAAAAAAAAAAAAAAGGTGCTCCAATAATTTTTTAATTTCTTTTTTCCCCTATTTAAAAAAACTACTCGTAATCGGAGTATTTAATTTGGTGTAGATTTGGTTTTTTTATAATTATGCACATAAGTAGATTAAACATTTATTTGAGATATATACATCTTATATCGAGAGAATAAAATTGTAAGACAAAGAGGGAGAAAATTTAGATCTTTGACAATTCCTATCCTATCGTCTAACTTTGGTGTTCTCTATTTTCAGGGACTTGACGATGAAGTTGACAGGAAGAGAGAGAGATGAATATATAATACTCCATACAATAAGGCATATATATATATATATATATATATATATATATATATATATATGTGTGTGTGTGTGTGTGTGTGTGTGTGTATATTGTTCTAGGCAGAACGTTCGGATTTTAGTTAAAATCCGGAACACGATCTCAGCCGTTAGATTGTGTTTTCAATAGTTCAGATCGTCGGAAGGTTCATTGCCGGTCGCAAACCATTTATTATCGGTCATAAATTTTTCGCAGATCCGATCCATTGAAAACGCAATTCAACAGCTAAGAGCAAGAGTTCGAACCTAAACAAAATCCGAACATCCTGACTTGAACGGCTATATATATTATGCTTCAAACTTTCTATGTACCATGTATATATCTTGTGTTTGTGTTTCAAACTTTTTATGTAACTGTGTTTGACGTGGTTTTCGGTGTACCATGTATATGTCTTGTGTTTCAAACTTTTTATTGCAACGGCTCACCAAGAATCTAATCCTAACTTGTTCGGCTGAATAAGCTAAATGGTTTAATTTTTGTTTTTATTCAATATTTTTTTGCATTTGTTAGGTTTTTGTGAATTTTTTATTCTTGTTGATGAGAGGGATTTAAAAAGTAAAAAATTATGATTGAAACCTAAATTTTTTGAATTAAGAAAAAAATAAGTCAACAAGCCAATTTTTTCATATTTATTCAAAATAATTTTGGTTTCAATCATAATTTTGTACTTTTAAATTCCTCTAGTCATGCCGAAGTAATAATCCACAAAAAGTTGACGAAAAACTACCAATTGCGAATAAATTGAATAAGAACAAAAAATAAGTCAGTTGAATAAAGACGAAAAACGAACCCCTTATTCCCCATAAGAAATCCTCACTGCGGAGAGGATTCGGGGATTTTTCCGAAGGTGGTTGTGTTGTGCTGAATACGAAATTGAGAATATAACAAATTTACAAGCTATAAACGAAACACAAGGATTTATGTGATTTTGCTCAAGCACAAAGCAAATACGTACTCCACGGGAAAAAGAGCAAGAGGATATTCACAATAAACAAGGAGAGAACACAAAGAGCCAGTTATATCCGTAACTCTACTTGAAGCACCAAAAAGATATCTAGAGACAAATCTTTAGTGGAACCCAAAAGGGAGACACAATTAACCAATGTGGGACAAAATATTCAAGGCATTCCCAACAATTCTCTACATTGACTTGAATTCTCTCGTACTCTTCAATCGCTCATCTCCCCAAAAGCCCCACACGGGCCGCCCCCGTTGGGGGCTTTTAATTCTAGCTAGGGTACTGGGGAAATATTCTTACCACTGTATAACATTATCATAATCAAAAGGAATATTCTCCAATTCTCAGGGTCTTATAAGTACCCCGCTTTAATACCATGTGAAAATTTTATATTCATTTCAAAATTAATTGGCAATGGGTGGAGAAATCTCAAATGTTATTAAGTGATCACTCATTCCACTCCCAAGTAATGTAGGCATAGTTCTGAATACCGTTTCGGACAGGGTACCGGTTTTCCTACTGGTACGGTACGTACCGGTACTGGTCAGGTACCGGGTACCGTTTCGGATTTACTGCAACTACAATATATATAATAATTATATATAATTATAATTCAAAAAAATCCCTCATATCATACAATTGATCATAAAATATCTCTACTAGAGATTCTCTAGTCCCACATTGCTTAGTTACAAAACTCTTATCCACTTTAAATGACTTTGCACACTAGTAAACTTGTGAATGAGAACCCAATAAGAGGTCTCGCGCGCTCGGAAAAATGTGCCGTGGCCGAAGGCAATTTGAAAAAACTGATTCGGAAACCAATTAACCGGGTGCGTGTCACGGGTTATTCGTGCGCAGGGGGGGTGCAAATCCGGGATCTAAGCCTCGCGCACGTACTAAGGTTAAGCCTATGTTTTGCTAAAAAAAATTTTAGTTTTTTTGAGCCTGAAATGTTTTTTTTTTTGAGGACCTAAAAAAGTAAAAAAAAAAAAAGGCCTGAAACATTTTTTTTTTTTTGGGAACCAGAAAAAGTAAAAAAAAAAAAAAAACGCTGCAAAATCTCGGCCGGTATTTTCCGAAAAGTCCGGTATCGACCGGTATTGGAACCGAAACGAAATTGGGGGGTTAAGGTACCGGTTTTCAGTCAAAACGGTATCGATAACTATGAATGTAGGATTCATTTCCTTAACACACCCCCACCCTGTTCCACAGTCTCCTCGATTGCCTCCGCTGCCAACACCCCGTCGTTCCACTCTCTCCTCGCGTCCACTGCAGACACCCCGTGCCACTGTCTCCTTGCCTCCTCCGCCGCCACCCACTGTTTCCTCGCCTCCGCAGCCAACACCTCGTTCCATTGTCTCCTTGCCTCCGAAGTCGACACCTCGTTCCACTGTCTCCCTGCCTCCGAAGCCGATGTTGGGTTCCCTTCTTAGTGGAAGCCCAATATTTTTGTTAGCCCAATAATAATTTGTTTGGCCCAAAAGAGTATTAATTTGTGTGGGCTAATTTTTTGGTGGAACATTCTACACTTTGAAGCACATGACTTGCACATGCTTTGTTAGAGATTACTTAGCTTCCTTTGGAAGCTTATTGGCGTGATCATCAGAAAAAAGAAAAGGCAGTGTGGGTTTGGTTGCTCTCTGGAAAGAAAAAGAAAAAGGTTGTGCACTGTGTGTGTTTCGTGTGTTCGGTGGAAAAGGTCAAGGCCAAAGGCCAGATTGTTCTCTCAATATTCAACAGCTTCTTCGTCAACTTTGGGGCTGTTTTGTAATCAGTTCGGGCTCTCCATTTCCAACTGCTATCGGAGGGTTTTGGTTCATCAATATTGGTGAGGTCTTTCCTCTTTGTATTTGGAGTTTGTTGGATACACCTTAGGGTGTTCGTGAGATCTTGTATCTCTTGTAAACCCATTTGTAAGAACCTTTGTTGATAGTGAAATCGGACTCCGGTCCCGTGGACGTACCTCACACTTTGGGGGAACCACGTAAAAATTCCTTGTGTTCGTTTGGTTTGTGGTTTGCGCATTTGGATTACGTTCGCTGCATTTATTCTATTTCCTTCGTGATTTACTTGTGGGAAATTCCGCATATTTTTCCCAACAACTGGTATCAGAGCCGACGGTTGGCTAGGGTTCATTAATTTGGTGTAAACCATGGAAGGAAATGTGGATAGAATGATTAGTTTCAATGGAACTAATTGGGTGACTTGGAAAATTAAAATGGAAGACCTCTTATATTGTAGAGACTTACATGGGCCTATAGAGGGTGATACGGCTAAACCCATCGATATGAAACGTGAGGATTGGACCATTTTGAATCGAAAAGCTGTTGGGCTTATTCGTCAATGGATTGACGATAGTGTTTTTCATCATGTCTCCACCGAAACTTCAGCTTATGATTTGTGGAAGAAATTGGAAAGTCTTTATGATAGAAAATCGGCCACTAAGAAAGCATTCTTGTTCAAAAAATTGGTGAATTTGAAATTTAAAGAGGGCAAGTCTATTGCGGAACATTTGAATGAAATGAATAGCATTGTTAATCAACTTGCTTCTATGAAGATTGTGTTTGATGATGAGTTGCAGGCTTTGATGCTTCTTAGTTCTCTACCCGAGACTTGGGAAACTTTGGTTGTGACGGTTAGTAACTCGGCGCCGGATGGAGTTGTTTCCATGAGCCAAGTTACTAGTAGTTTGTTGAATGAAGAGACGAGAAGGAAATCCACCGGTTCTTCTCATTCGGAGGCACTTGTTGTTAACCCAAGAGGGAGATCTCGAGATAGAAGCAACACTCCCCATAATCGTGATCAAAGCCGTGGGAATTCAAGGGGGAGTTCGAGGGGAAGATCACCGTCAAAGCAAGATATAGAGTGCCATTATTGTAAAAAGAAAGGCCACATGAAGCGGGAATGTTTAAAGCTCAAATTCAAGGAGGAAAATCGTGCCAAGTATGGTGATAAGAAGCAAGAAAACACAACGGCGGTCTCTTCCGATGGTGAACTTGTGGTTGTATGTGATGAAAGTTGTGTCAATTTGGTTAGCCAAGATACTAATTGGGTGATTGATTCCGGTGCTTCGTTCCATGTCACTTCAAGAGCCGATTTCTTCACTTCCTACAATGAAGGAGATTTTGGATGTGTTCGTATGGGAAATGAAGGTTTGTCGAAAATTATTGGCATGGGTAATATTTGCTTGGAAACAAGTGTTGGATGCAAGTTGGTACTTAAAGATGTGAGACATGTCCCGGATATTCGTCTCAATTTGATTTCCACCGGAAAGCTAGACGATGAAGGCTACAACAACCACTTTGGTAATGGAAAATGGAAGCTCACGAAGGGTTCTCTTGTGGTGGCTAAAGGGAACAAGACTTGCTCGCTTTATACGATGAAAGGAAAAATTAGCAAGGGGTTTGTAAATACACTTGACGATGGCTCCTCTACCGAATTGTGGCACAAGAGGCTTGGGCATATGAGTGAAAAGGGGATGCACGTTCTTGCCAAGAAAGAGCTCTTACCCGGTATGAAAGGTACCCCTCTTAAAACTTGTATTCATTGCTTGGCCGGTAAACAAAATAGAGTTGCATTTCGTTTCAAGTCTTTTACTAGAAAACCTAATGTATTGGACTTGATTCATTCGGATGTTTGTGGTCCCTTGAAAGTTAAATCTCATAGTGGTGCACTTTATTTTGTTACCTTTATTGATGATCATTCGAGAAAATTATGGGCTTATCCGTTGAAAACTAAAGATCAAGTTTTAGATGTGTTTAAAGATTTTCAGGCCAAGGTTGAAAGAGAGACCGAGAAGAAGTTGAAATGTGTTCGTTCCGACAACGGTGGTGAATATCTTGGGCCGTTTGATGAATTTTGTCGTAGCCAAGGCATTAAACACCAAAAGACCGTCAAGAAAACTCCTCAACAAAATAGAGTCGCCGAAAGGATGAACCGCACTATGGTGGAAAGGATGCGATGCATGCTTTCACATGCGAAATTGCCAAGGTCTTTTTGGGCGGAGGCAATGAGGACGGCGGTTGATTTGATTAATTTGTCTCCTTCGGTTCCTTTGAATGGCGATGTTCCGGAAAAATTTTGGTCGGGCAAGGATGTCACTTATGAACACTTGAGGGTCTTCGGTTGCCGGGCATTTGTTCACATTCCGAAAGATGAAAGGTCCAAGCTTGATGACAAGGCAAGACAATGCATTTTTCTTGGCTATGGGCATGAAGAATTTGGTTATAGATTGTGGGATCCGGTTGACAAGAAAATTGTTCGGAGTAGAGATGTTGTCTTTCTTGAAGATCAAACAATTAAAGATTTTGACAAGGATGATCAACCGGAGGAAATTGTTAGTGATCTTGTTGACTTGGAGCCAATTCCTTCACCTTCGGTACATGACGAAAATGAGGAGGATGTGCAACCACCTCTTGAAGTTGGTGAAAATGTTGACATTCCGGATGAAGTTGAGTTGGAAAATGAGGGGGAGCAACCAATTCAAGAGCCACCACCGCAACCGGAGTTGAGGAGATCCGTTAGAGACAAGCAACCGTCAAGAAAGTATTCTCCCGATGAATTTGTGACGGTAACGGAACAGGGGGAGCCCGAGAGCTACCAAGAAGCCGTGGAGCATGACGAGAAAGATGAGTGGGTTAAAGCTATGCAAGAGGAAATGAAGTCCTTACTTGACAACCGCACTTACGATTTGGTGAAATTACCTAAGGGTAAGAAAGCTTTGAAAAACAAATGGGTTTATAGATTGAAGCATGATGGCAAAAATTTGAGATACAAGGCACGCCTCGTGGTGAAAGGGTTTGGGCAAAAAAAGGGTATTGATTTTGATGAAATTTTTTCGCCTGTTGTGAAAATGTCCTCCATTCGTGTTGTTCTTGGTATGGCCGCAAGCTTAAATCTTGAGGTCGAACAACTTGATGTGAAAACCGCATTCCTTCACGGTGATTTAGAGGAGGAGATTTATATGGAGCAACCCGAAGGTTTCAAAGTGAAAGAGAAGGAAAACTTTGTGTGCAAATTGAAGAAGAGCTTGTATGGCTTGAAACAAGCACCGAGGCAATGGTACAAGAAATTTGATTCCTTTATGATAGAGCATGGGTATTTAAGAACCACTTCGGATCATTGCGTGTTTGTGAAAAAGTTTCCGGATGGGAACTTTATTATTCTCTTGCTCTATGTCGATGATATGCTCATTGTGGGACAAGATTCTATGAAGATCAACGAGTTGAAGTTGGAATTGAGTAAATCCTTTGCTATGAAAAATTTGGGACCGGCAAAGCAAATTTTGGGCATGAAAATCACTCGTGATCGAAAGAAGTGGCTGATTTGGTTGTCTCAAGAAAGTTACGTTGAAAAGATTCTTGAGAGGTTCAATATGGATAAAGCAAAGCCCGTTAGTTGTCCGCTTGCGAACCACTTCAAACTTAGTTCGAAACAATGTCCTACAAGTGAAAAAGACAAGGCGGAGATGGAAAAATTTCCTTATGCTTCGGCGGTTGGTTCTTTGATGTATGTCATGGTTTGTACAAGGCCGGATTTAGCTCACGCGGTTGGAGTTGTTAGTCGGTTTCTTTCAAATCCGGGCAAAGAACATTGGGCAGCTGTGAAATGGATTCTCAGGTATCTCCGGGGTACTTCTAGAGTCTGTTTGTGTTTCGGAAATGGTAAAGCTGTGCTAGATGGATTCACGGATGCCGATATGGCGGGTGATGTTGATTCTCGGAAGTCCACTTCGGGGTATTTGATGACCTTTGCAGGGGGAGCTGTCAATTGGCAATCAAGATTGCAAAAATGTGTCGCTCTATCGACTACGGAAGCGGAGTTCATTGCAATTACCGAAGCTTGCAAGGAGTTGTTGTGGTTAAAGAAGTTCTTGCAAGAGTTGGGTTCGAATCAAGAGAGGTATGTTCTTTTTTGTGATAGTCAAAGTGCAATGCATTTGAGCAAGAATTCCAGTTTCCATTCTAGATCGAAGCACATTGATGTTAGATATCATTGGATTCGGGACACGCTTGATATGAAGTTGTTGCAACTTGAGAAAATTCATACGGATGAAAATCCTTCGGATATGATGACTAAAGCTTTGTCGAAGGACAAACATGATAAATTTCGAGTTTTGTCGGGTTTGGTCGATCCTTCCACTTAAGTCGGGAAGGGGGAGAATGTTGGGTTCCCTTCTTAGTGGAAGCCCAATATTTTTGTTAGCCCAATAATAATTTGTTTGACCCAAAAGAGTATTAATTTGTGTGGGCTAATTTTTTGGTGGAACATTCTACACTTTGAAGCACATGACTTGCACATGCTTTGTTAGAGATTACTTAGCTTCCTTTGGAAGCTTATTGGCGTGATCATCAGAAAAAAGAAAAGGCAGTGTGGGTTTGGTTGCTCTCTGGAAAGAAAAAGAAAAAGGTTGTGCACTGTGTGTGTTTCGTGTGTTCGGTGGAAAAGGTCAAGGCCAAAGGCCAGATTGTTCTCTCAATATTCAGCAGCTTCTTCGTCAACTTTGGGGCTGTTTTGTAATCAGTTCGGGCTCTCCATTTCCAACTGCTATCGGAGGGTTTTGGTTCATCAATATTGGTGAGGTCTTTCCTCTTTGTATTTGGAGTTTGTTGGATACACCTTAGGGTGTTCGTGAGATCTTGTATCTCTTGTAAACCCATTTGTAAGAACCTTTGTTGATAGTGAAATCGGACTCCGGTCCCGTGGACGTACCTCACACTTTGAGGGAACCATGTAAAAATTCCTTGTGTTCGTTTGGTTTGTGGTTTGCGCATTTGGATTACGTTCGCTGCATTTATTCTATTTCCTTCGTGATTTACTTGTGGGAAATTCCGCATATTTTTCCCAACAGCCGACACCTCGTTCCACCGTCTCCTCACCTTCGAAGCAACCACCCATTAGCACACTCTCCTTGCCTCCGCCGCCACCACCTCGTTCCACTCTCTCCTCCTCGTCTCCGCAGGCACCACCATCGTACACTGTCTCCTGGCCTCCACAGCCGGAGTACTCCATATTATCCTCTATGGTACGTTCGTTACTCGGTAAGATGGTCCTTGGGATTTTCGCTAGTGGGTTAGAGCATCCACAGTAGAATAATCAAAAATGGATAATCAAAAATTTGCCATATCATTTTTTGGTTATTCATTTAAGGGGCTGCTGAGGTTAGTAATATAGAGATCCACAATGGTACAATCAAAATTGAATAACTAAAACTTGCCATACAAGGGTGGACCCACCAAAGTGCACGTCTGTCCTTCAAAAAAAAAAAATTTTTTTTGCGATTTTGTATATATATTATTTATGTTGAATGTATGAACATAGTTGTTTGTTGGTGCAATGGTAGAGTACTCTCTCCTGTAAACAAGAGGGTGTGGGTTCGAGATTGCTGCACACTCTCCTTTGGGTTTTTTTTGCCTTTTTTCCAAAGTAGAAAAATGCGTTTTTTGTTTTTTTTTCCCCCAAAATGTAGTAGAAAATAGTACTCCGTAGTGCGTACCTTATTTTTTATACTGTTCGTGGGTTCTACCCCCACATTGTATTTGTATACTTTTGGTCCCTAAAACTGTAATCGTAGAGTTAGTAATAGAAAAATAGATAATGAATATGTGACAATATTGTTTTAACACATATAGTCGAGGTGCGCAAGTTTGCCCAAGTAGCTAGTTATTAAAATACATATATACTTTAAAATTGTTCATTTATCGTAAATGCTAAAATTATTTTGGAGTAAATGTGCTTAACTGTAACTCGAATATTACTGGTACAAAAAAATTGGTGCCCCCAATATATCAAATTCCTGGGTCCGCCACTGTTGTCACATCACATTTTCAACTTATTAAAATCTAGAAATTGTGATATAGAAAATAATTTTTTAAAATAATTTTCATACTAATAAAAATAGGTTATTAAAAAAAGAGAAAATAGTTTTTTGAAAATTTTGATTAGTAAAAAAAAAACCAATTTTATGGAAAAAGTAAAAAAAAAAAAGTTTTTGCATGAAAATTTTTTTTTTTTCAAAAGAACGATTTTTGAAAAAAAACCTATTTTTAAAACTATTTTTCTTAGAAACATATTGAAAATGGAAGAGAGAGAATGTTTATTTGTAATGATAGTGTACTTGATTGAGAAAATATAGGAATAATTAAATTTGATTATTAGTTAAAAAATTGATAGTTTTGATTATCTAAAGGCCAAAATTTGATGAGTTGCTGGAAGGTTGCTAAGTTTGGTTATTCCAATGTGAATTCTTTTTTAAACAAATGTTACTAACCTTGGCAACCTTTTGATTTCGATTAGAAAAATTCTAAAATCAGCCCAATGGGCTGACAATAATAAGTGTGTGAATGTGTATTAAAGGGTACGAAAAATACACAAAATACGTATTTTTCTTGTCTTCTAATATACTTATCATCAGCCCAGTGGATTGCAATAGCAAGACCCTATGAAAGTGCGTAAACACGTTTAATTTGGCCTTATGAGTAAAATAACTCAAAAAGTTGAATGACCTCCATTGAAAACTATTTTGCTGACGTCCTTCTCTTAAATGAAAATTATTTTATTGTCCTTATGGCTAATTTTACCTACTTCTTGTGGGTTCTTGTTTGATTTTCTAAGGACTTGGCGTAGTTTTATTATGCACTTAATTTTTTATTCGTTTGTGTCTTACATACTTTGACGAGCTCTCTATCTTTATGCAGATATGTGAGACGATGCAAACTTTATCGATCGGTTGAAGAATATGCTGCTTCAGCAATTAGGATCATTTTACTTTTTATCTTAATGTTCTCGTTTTGTTTTAGAATGTTTGTGGTTTGGACGGTTGTGATTGTAAGGTTTTACTGCCAAAGAATGATGAATTAAATAATATACTTCTGTTGTTAATAAAATTTGCTCTTTGCAGTTCAAAAAAGAGTTAATTAATATATTCATATGCATTTGTCACTTTAAAATTATTGAACAATTCATATTGGATTGAGCTGATTTTTTATGGGCCCACTCATTTTTTAAAAAATTATTGAACAGCTCGGATCATCCGTGCGGGATCCAGATTGGGCCCCGCGTGCCCATCGATTCTTAAACAGTCGGCCCCCTTAGCTTTATTGTTACACATTTCTTCAAATTCGTCGCTCCATCCCTAGTATGAGACTATGAGTTAATAACAGAAAGTAATTTACTATTGTTTTATCTCAAACAACTTATATGAAGAAAGTTTATTTTCTTCATCTTGATAGAGTATTTTGTTTTTTTTTAAGCATTCAAAACTGCCCAAAAGGGCACAAACACCCAAAATCTGGAGCCCTTGGTGAGAAAAAACGAATCCTCAACTTAACCATGATAGAACATTCTGTTGCGACGAGAACTTTTCTATAGCTAGGTTGTTTCCTTGCAGAATATTAAGGATGGCAATCAAGCTTGTTTGAGTGGTTGGCGAAACGTTGAGCGCTCTGAGGCAAATCGTAGGCTTATCGAGGCTTATAGAACATTTCTCCCTCTGTTTTTTCCATGTGATGAAATTCAACTGTGTTACCTCAACTCTTTTTTCTTTTTAAATAACTGTTTCTGCCCGTTTAGAATTAAACTGTGGTAACCAAAGGTATACAACTTGTTCAAGCCTTACACATGAACTGTTCAATAATGTGCATACAATAGCATTATGTCCTCACGTTCGTTTTGTATCGAGAAGCTCCTTGCGCTTGCTACGTGACAAAGCATGGGAAATATCTGAATTTTGAGATTTTTCTTTCAAAAAACTTTGATTGGGACAATGATAACTGAACTAGGAATTTAAGTAAAGATAACGCTCATGGTATATGTGGAGATGTGATTTTCAGAACAGAGAAATCCAAATCAATGCATTCTATTGGCTACCATAAGGTCCATTACTCTTGTGATTTCCATAACAACCCTTCCTCCCCCTATTTACAATGGAAATGCAATAAAAGTCCTCTTACATTGAAAATATTCTCTTAATACACTTAAATTCACTTTCTGAATAAAAAAGGTACTAAATGATTTTGACCCTCTTCTTTTATCCATTGACACTTTCTCCTTCTTTTTTTTTGTCTTTATTCAAATAAATGTATCAAATTGTCCTTCATATCGGAAAGTAACTCAAGAGGTGAGGATAACTTTGTAATTTTACATGAATAAAAGACACCAAAAAAAAAAGAACAAGAAAAGAGTACTTTCAACCGATAAAAGAGGGGTGTGAAAATTATTTTCCTTTAAAAAAAAATGTTGTTTTAATCCTCCGAAATTAGAGAATTGGGTTGGAGAATGGTCTTGGGGCCGAGAAACTCTTGGGCCAGGCCTACTACCAATTTGGCCCGAAGATTGCACAAAAGCTCGATTCCACAGTGCGGGCTAGAGTTAAAAAAGTTGGCCTGGTCTTTCCTGTACCATGGACTGGGCTCGTGCCCTGCAAGTTCGGGGAAGGTCCAGTCCAGTTTTGTTAGTGTCGAGCCCCTCCCGAACCCACAATAACGATCCAAATTGTTCATTTTGTAGAGCTCGTCGAGTATGTTATTAACGTAAAAAATTAGCTTGATTGAACATCAAGATGTGCATGAACGATTTGGCGATTAGATAAAAAACATTAGGACTTCGCGATTAGATCAACCAGTTGGAGAGAGGTCAATTGAAATAGATTGATCACGTATCAATCTGAGATCCATCGGTACAACCTGACTACATGAGGAGGATGTTGGAAGTGAACAGATCGACCGATTGATTTGATTATCGGTCGGCTTGTGCCATGTCAGTCATTTGACTAAATAAGTTATTTGGCTTATTTTTTTGTCTTTATTTAAAAAAAATTCGCATTTGTTAGTTTTTCGTCGATTTTTTTGGAGATTATTGATTTTTCATAACAAGAGGAATTTAAAAAGTAAAAAATTATTATCGAAATCCAATTTTTTTTTAATAAAGACTAAAAAATTGATTTATTGACTTGTTTATGTCTTTATTCAAAAAAATTTAGATTTTAATAGTAATTTTTTACTTTAAAAATTTCTCTCGTCATGATAAAGCAATAATTCTCAAAAAAGTGAAAAAAAAATTAAGGGCAAATTTTCGTAATCGTCCCTCTAGTTTTATAATTGTCTCAATTTCGTCCATCTAATTTCAATTGCTACCAAATAAATTCTGTAGTTTGTTTTACGTTTCAAATTTGTAAAATTATTAACACCGTTAATGAAATTAAAGGAAAAATATGATTAAAAATTAAATGCTCTAATTTTCAATCGGGTTGCACCGGTGCGAAAATCTTATTTTTTATTATTTTATTTTAAATGTTGGTAATGAATTTTTAAACCCTTTGCGTTTGACTTTCTGTCCGTGTTTCAGAAGAAAAGGTTGTAATTAAAAAAAGAAAAGAAAAGGTACTTTTAACCGGTACCATATCGCACCACCTGTTACTGTCCCTTTCGCTTTCGTAGCGACCCTTTCTTTGAATTTTACAAATCGAAATGTACGGAGTCGAAAATTTAAATAAACAAAGTACGTTGTTGTTGACGTCACTTGTTAAGTCACATTGGATGACAATCATGACACCATCTGCATTCTTTTCTTCCAGTCAAAAATAAAATAAAATAAAAATCTGTATTCTTTTCTTAGCCATGAAGGAAAGAAATTTTATTTTATTTTAGGTTTCAACACTAAAAAAAAATCTAAAATGGTAACATAATTAGATCTTGAATGATCTCACTTTACGCAGTCGAGTCTCCATCGCCCAAGTCAAATTTTATAGTCTCTTCAATTTATAACTTCAAGTGCATTCGGGCCGAACGTGAAGGCAAGTATTAGTTTACCAAAAAAAAAAAAAAGGTAAGTATTAGACTTTATCTTACGTCGTTTATTTTAGTAATCCAAACTTAGTTAATAGATAATTTAGAGGCTGCACCACCTATAGCCAATTTGTTTATGTTGAAATCTTTAAAAAAAAAAAAAAAAAAAACCTAACAAGTACTAGTATTTTAAACATGCTCATGAGGTGAACATTTTTTATCAACAAAATCAAAGAACCTACATGCTAATGTGACGGATTATTAAGTTTGTTGTATATGCTAATGTGACCAATCGGTTATTAAGTTTGTCGTAAAATGGGAGTGTGAATAGACATTCCTTTCATATAAATTAACCTGGTCGAACCCAACAACAGGTCTACCGGCCTCTATAAAAATTCCCTCTTGATGCGAGCGGTGATTCACTCCTGCGGTGACGTTTCCAAACCTAAATTTGATATAACTATGGGTGAGCATGAGTCGGTTTTGCCTTCGGCCCACCACTGACCCGATTCCTTCGGGTTGGTGCTATTAACACCCGCTTCTGACCGAACATATATTCTGAAACCGCGTGTTTCAGGTGCAACAGGTATCGATTTCATCCCAATTATGGATTAGTGATTTTTTTTTTCCTTTCCTCATTGGCGTCTATGTTTTGTTCTTCTTTCTTTTGGGAAGCAAATACGTACAATTACCACCTTATGAATGCTTATATGGATCATTAGTAGTAATTCCGTTCTTTTGTTTTAATCATTATTGAAGTAAGACTAATTCAATTTCTTATTTTTTAATTTCGTTATAAGATTGAAGACCAGTAAACTTTTTCATCCTCTATTGCACCACTTCTAGTTTTTTTTTTTTTTTTTAAACTATTAGTAGAACCCAATAATTAATAACTAACGATGAAAAGGACTCAAGTACTCTTTTTTAATTTTTTTTGGTAAATTAGCTTAAATTAAAAAAGGATAACCGAATGTACATATTTACAAGGGGCATATCCGAGACAAACAAAAAGCAAATAAAAAAAACTAAAAAATCTAAACAAAGCAAAAGAGATATCTGATGATGCTCAATGCACACTTCAAAGAAGCAACACAACTCTAAAAGGCAAGCCTCATCCACCTAAGCCCTCGAAGTCTTTAACATTTTTATCTTCTCGTGAAGCTTCCTTTTATTTTCACTTCGAGAGGATGAAGATTCCCCTACCAACGTATTTGAGCCATGCCTAGGCCCTACGAAGTCGCCTTCCAAATGAATCGTTGGAGGCTCTCGGATTTAGACATCCCACACGCAACTTTTTATCTTTTTTCAATTTAGACATCCCACACGCAACTTTTGTTCTAACTCCGTGTGTTCAGCTCTAATTAAGTAGTTAAATAACGCTAGCTGGTTGGTTGAACCCAATTACTACTAATGAGCTTGCAGCCCAATGATAACTCCTGATTCTCCTTTGTGGAAAATCAGGATTTGAGTCCCATTGTGAGCGTTTGTGAGTTCAAGGATCAAGATTCGAGTATCGTCGCGAGCGTTTGTGAGTTCAGGATTATATCCAGTCTAACCCCTGTGAATAACTCCCTCCCAAACCTCCATTGATGTATAAATTAAGTGTGCAACAAACAACAACCAAAAAAACAAAAAACAAAAAATCACAACAACTGGGTCAACCCCTCCAAAAAAATTCCGAATAACCCAACTTTGGATGTCCATTTTCTATTTTGACGGCGAACGTAATCGGGGTTGGTACGTACTACGCTAACAATACAATATGATATGAATTAAGAGAAACTTATTCACGGAGGGGTTGTGAATAAGTTGTTCACAAAAAACGAGCAATTTCACTCGTCTGTTTTGAGAATCAACGGTTAAGAAATGCTTTTAATCTTTGACCGGCCGATAATAAATATCAATTACCGTTAGTTCGTCGTTAATTTGGATCATTCAAAACACTTTTTGGACAGCCGAGATTTGGTAAATACTCCCTTTGTCCCAATTTTTTTTTGTCTCTTTTGGGAGTCCGTGTCACGTTTCAATTGATTATATCTTGCAATCTATAATGTTTAGGTATTTTGAAAACACTGTTTAAAAGAGCTCATTGAGATCTATCAAATAAGATCCATATTGCATATAATCGGTATTATCAAGTAAAAGTTATAATTAGTTTTTTTAGCTGGTTAGGATAGGACGAGGGACAATAAAAAACTGTAGCAAAAACATTCTATACCAGAATTACATGGGTCCTTATAGATTGAAATCTACACACAGATATATTTCAACTATCTAGCTATATCTCTAGAAAAAGAAAAGACCAAGCTCTTTAATTTTTTTAATTTCAGAATATATTGAAGTTATCTATCCGAATAACCAATTTCCTCATGGAAGAAAATATCTATACGATCGATGATCTTCAAATGATTGTAAAGGGTACTTCTACATAGAAATCTACACACACATATAGTTCAAAAAGTATCATAACAAGCTTGATAGTCAAATCTTTGACTTTTACATAGAGCAAGTGCGGACTCAACATCTGTGGTGTCAAAGAACAAGTGGGAGGAACCAAAAAAAATATTTATATGGTGTTCTACTAACATGAGGGAGCTACGAAAATAATATATACCTATGTGCGAGATATTGAAGGATGATCCGATCGATTAGTTCGCATCGGCAATTTTTTGTTTAGCGACATGTTACACCCTATGCAATTTCTTTATTCACAGCTCATAACTTCCTACATTACGGCAAATTTTCATTAGAACCCCTAAAAGTAAAAAAAGAAATTACATACATGGGATAATCTGGCAGAGACATTGGTGGGAATGATATATAAAATTAGAAGAAGAAGATACTCAATTACCCATTGGGGTGGAAAGGAGGTACATGCATGACGCATATTGTTTTTGCAGGTTAGTTTTGCACTTTTTTAGAAAACACGCCTTTTCCTTGTCTTTTTTTTTTTTTTCTTTTTTTTTGTACGCGGATAAAGTTTGTCCAAAAGCACAAGCCGTTTATTTTACGACATATATCGAACTGGCCGCTGGATCTAAGGTCCAGTATAAATACCCCCGGACCCCTCTATTTTTCATTGCAACTCAAAAAATGGGGTGGAGGTCAGTATTGGCTACTCTCCTTATCTTATTCTCCCTTCCTCCCCTCTCTACTGCTAAGCACCACCACAGCTCTCTTTCACCCCCAAAAGATCATTCCTCACCACCAAACAAAATTTACTCCTCACCACCAAAAACAGCTCCACCAAAAGCTCACGTCTTCCCGCCACCACCACCTAAAAAAAGTCACTTCCCGCCACCATCACCACGAAAAACAACTCCACAAAATACTCGCTTCACACCACCACCACCAAACAGTACGTCACCGAAAACTCACTACTCACCACCACCACCACCAAACAGTACTTCACCGAAAACTCACTATTCACCACCATCAAACACTCCACCAAAATCTCACGTCTCACCAGCATCACTGCCACAGCTGGGGACCACGTTATCTGTGCATTCGTTCCTCATGGGTCGCTCTGGTAGGATTGTCCTGGGGATTATCACTGCTACGATTGTGTGCCTTTCGCTTCTTTGTCGCAAATGGTGTCATCGACCACCACCACCTCCACCCCAGTCACCGTATGGAAGCCCACAGTCACAGAGACCATCACATAGGCCGCTATACACCTCTTGTCTATGGGATTTCATTACCACATTCTTTGCCGTATGAGTCTTAATCAGGTAATTAAATATTCCGTTATTCATACGCTCAGTTTATAGTTTTATATGAATCCACTTGTCTCTCTCTAAAACTTCCTCCACCCGCCCCTCTCTATCTCTCTCTCCGAAATCTGAACTTATCGGTTGATATACTGTGTTGAATTTGGCCCCAAATTTTTGAACTGAAGCTTTAGATCTATGTCTTCAGGTGGAATTCGTGTCAACCAATTTCTCTAAACAGTCTTTATTTTTATCCGGTTTCAAAAAAAGAGATAACGATATTGTTATCACATAATGGTTTTAAAATCTGCGTCCATTGAATTTTTTATTCGGAAAATATATGTCTTATCTAATATTTTGGTTTAACTTTGATGTCCTCTATATATTTTTTCCAGGAACTTGATAATTCTATGTTTGAAGATGAAGTTTGCAGGAAGAGAGAGAGAGAGAGGGAGAGGAATACGATGTGATGATCGATATTTTAGGACTGTATCTGATTATGTAATATTGAATGTTTATTAATGTTAGTATCTTGTGTGGTTATTATTATTATTATTATTTTTTATGTTTTTGGGAATCTGCAGGCTTTCTTCTTCTTTTCTGAAAATTAATAGTAGTATGTAATTATTGGTTTGAGATTGGTGAACTTTTTTTTCGTTTATTTTTGGTTTGAACGGCGTACGTGATTATGCCAAAATTAAATGGATCACGGGTAATCTAACATGAAAAGTCAGTTAAGTTTGCATGTTTGGAACAAGGGCACCTGACATGACAACATTCTCTTCTACTGTTGGAACACCCTCCTAGATCACATAATTATATTGTCGTCTACTTTTATAAAGTGGGCCTACACATAGAGACATTTTTGTCCTTTCTGTTTTACCAATCACTCTCAGTCTCATGCATGACTCACAGCTTTTCTTCCTCTGTCGTCCCCCAAGGATTGATTCACTACCCGACAAGCAGCATCCTGCTGAGTCGCGTGCAGTTCGGATGCTGCCAAGCACCTCCTGCCGAGTAGTGTACAGTATCCAGCTGTTCATTTCGACACTGACAGTTCGAATTAAATCTGAGTGCATACAGATCTAAAAAATTCTTGAACATGTAGATATTATTACGTTATGCATTGGAAGGTTGAGAAGAAATTAAAAATAGTGACTTAGAAGAGACCAAAAAAATTTACTTAAATAAATAACAGTTATTATACATTGGAAGGTTGAAAAGAAATTTAAAATAGTGACTTAGAAGAGACCAAAAAAATTTACTTTATAGAGACCATGTACACTAATTAACACTGAGTAACATATTCATATACTCTAATACCGGGGAATGGAATTAACGTGGGTGTGGAAACAAGACAAGATGGAATGAATTAAACGAATTAGATTTACCAGAGAAAGAATTAACTGTATGTGTTTTGATGATGTAATTTTTTTTGGGCACAGGATTGTACTCCGTTGTGAGGGATTTGGCATGGTTAATTCCTAGCGGTTTGAAATTGGTTAAACATCAATAAATAGGTAAAATACATCGAAATAAACGGAGCCTAAAATTGTAAGATGACGAGAGAAAATTACAAATTTTAACAGTCCCAGCTCTCTTTTGTCTAACGTGCGTACAGCTAATCTGCATAATAATCTACGCGTTCACTCCATCACATGTAGAAAAAAGTGTTTTATAGATTTTTAGATTTATCTTCTGATTTGGTTTCTTAAAAAGCATAGATCGATCTGTTTCTTTCTCCTAGAGGCACTGCATTGGATAATGACATGGGCTTGAACGCACGAAGTGGGGTATACCCCACTTGTTAGTTTGAGAAGATAACTTTGATTTTTCAACGAAGACTATATTTCAAATAGCGCTGCTGAAAGTGATTTTTCTAACTTGCACATGGTCTTGTCCATCTCTATGGGGCTCATTTTTTATGGAGCTCATTTCGGATCTAATAAAAAAAACCAGAAAAATATTTTTAAATTTTAAAATAATATTTTAGGAAATTCTGTAAAAAATCAGTTCTGACGGATACAGATAAGTAATATTTTTAGATTTGTAGGAGCAAAAATACTCAACTGCACAGTTTTGGACATGCGAACCCAAAAATAATATTTGCCGATGTACGTTAGAGCCGCTTTTTTTTTTATTTTTATAGGGCCTCATAAAACATTATTTTAAAATTTTTGGATTTTTTTTGGTATTTTTGTGAAATCTTGAATGACCTCCATAAAAAATATAATGGATGGTGTAATGCATGTAACATCTCACTTGTCGTTTATTGTTTCTTGAGTAATGCTATTGGTACCGACAATAGCATAGGAAAAATGCACTGACGGCCGCGCCGGGCCGTCTCCGGCCACCGGACGATTGATCCGAGCCGTCCAAAATTTTTTTTAAAAAAATTCGAGTGGGTTCGCGTGGGAATCAACGGCATTTGACATGCATAGGTGCTCGAACCAAACACCTACTTTTTAGTATATACATGTTTATACTAAAAAATAGGTGTTTGGATCGAGCACCTACGCATGTCGGATGCCGTTGATTCCCGCGAAAATCCACTCGGTTTTTTTAAAAAAAGTTTTTGGACAGCTCGGATCAGCCGTCCAGTGGCCGGAGATGGCCCAGCGCAACTGTTTGTGCATTTTCCCTACGGTACCGTCGGTACCAATATGATTTTCGTTTTTTAATTAACAACTCGGGAACAACAAAACTCCAGTTTGTTTGGATCAAACCTGACACGAGAATATTCTACTTTGATAAAGTGGTCCTAGACATAGAGACGTTTTTAACCCTTTTAACAACCACTCGTGCCCTCTCATGATTCGCCGCTTTTCTTCCTCTGCCGTCCCCGAATTCAACAACTACAGTACTACTTTTTCTTTTATTTTTTATGGTGTAGACGAATTCTACGACAACTCTTATCCGTTTCTTAACTTCTTCAAAAGGCAACTGCATGACTACGGCAAGTCTCAAAGTGGGGCATACCCACTTTTGCATATTTCAAAAAGTGCTGCTGAAAGTGATTTTTTTTAATAACCAATTGTATGGATCAATTTACGCGACTGTCAACTAATCTTAAAAATTATAAGGCCAAGTTTGATAACAGTGATAAATTGATAAATTTCGTAAGGAGATATGATTAAGATTGAGATTAATAATGAGAAGGAATTAATAATGAACATATTTGTTTGGATGGGATTAGATGATAGAATTATTAATATCATGTTTGTTGGAGATGAGATTAAATGATGATATTTGATTGATAGAAGAAATTGGTAATAAGAAGGGATTAGTAATGAGAGGGGACTGAGATTAGACTACGAATACCAAGTCCCAATGGGTATTACTAACACCCCTTATGGGCTGGATTGTTTATCCCATGGGAGTACCAATTCGGATAAATTTTGAAAACCAAAAAAAGTATTATTAATACCATCACCTTAACAATCGAATCCCAACCTCCAATCTGTTTATCAAACGGGGCCTAAATCCACCATCCATTTTCAAGAATCCTACTTATGAACTTGGCCCACAAATGTCGATACGTAACACGTGAAAAGTTTCAAACTTAAAACATTTAGAAGTTAGGAAAAACCTCTAAATTCTAGACTTTAACCACTAGGTCAACGACTTGGGCTGTAATTTTATTAATTACTTGATCCACGTTACGCGTATATCTGGATATGTTACTTTTTTCTCCAAGAATTGCAAAAAAGGCTTTTGAATTCATTATATTAAGGTGTTGAGAATTGTGATTTCTTAATAAATAAAATTATCCAGTTGTGATATCTCACTTTTAAAATTTGCGAAAAAGCTTCTGACAAAAAATAAAAAAAAAAAAGTGGGAAAAAGCAATTAGTCTATACAGGGATATTGCACAGGTTTTTGTTCCACACACTTACGTCGTACGCACGGTCGGTTGCAACATATGATGTCGAAAGGGATGGGTGTATGTAAGCCCAGAGGGAGTCACCTACGAAGGTAACCCAATTTGTGTGATTGGAGATCTCATGAAGGAAGTTTAATGTATTGCGTGAATTGAATACACACATTCATTCAGTTGCACAGCACAAATGCCCCTCCAAATTCTTTTTTTTTTTGGTAAATAAATTGGACCATTTCTCGATTTGTGCGTGTCATCCTTGCGCAGGGGCCATGCTAATCTTCTATGTATCGTTCCAATTTTATCGGATGTCCCCGAAGGGACAAACCCCTCCAAATTCTTAATCATAACAGTTTTATGTATTCGTTAAATATATCGAACAATTGTCTCATTTTAAAGGTGCATTTTATCCTATTTAGTGGTACTAATCATTGAGAATGGACGAAATGGTTTTCTTTCTTTTGTCCCACTAAACTAGTCGCACATACACCCTAGTATATCGTCATGGATGCTGAGGGCATTCCCCAAGAGAGGGGGATTTCCCAACATTTCTGATTGGTTGCCTTGTAGTTCTAATAAGTTGTTTAATCGTTTGGCATGTTGAATTGTTTACATAATAGGATGGTTTAAATCGATCTCAACCAAATTGGTACCAATTATATCTACATTGCACTTATATATATTGCTATTGGAAACTATGCATTTTAGTTAAACTATGCATTTATAAATATTGCAATTGATCGCCATTTATTGGAAATTTTTTAACAAATGGCAATCAATCTCTATATTTTGGAATCGTCTCTACATATACAGAGAATCAAATGTGGGTTTTTATTTTAGAGACCCAAAATGAAGATATTGAAATGGGTTGACGATGATCTTACTGATCTCCTTTCTTTTCTCTTCGAGAAAATTGAAGTGCAGTTGAACTTTCACATTATTTTTATTTCCCCATGTTTTATTGTTGTTGCAGTTATTATTCAAAATCTATATTTCAATGCTAAAATTCCGATCTGTGTTTACATTTGGAGAAAAGTAACGCGGTTTTGACACGGTCGAGGAATAATACGAAAGATAACTGGAGAGATCAAAGATCCTGAAAACAGTTGCATAACGATTCTGACTTTATGATAACTGGAGGAATAATACGCGGTTGAACTTTCACATTATTTTTATTTCCCCATGTTTTATTGTTGTTGACTTGACTTCTCAAGCATTCCACAATTCTTAAAAAATCCACCGAAGAATAACACTTTCTAAGTTTGTTGAGATAAAATTGTGAACACCTTTTAGAGTTTTGTTGTAGCTTCAACAATCCAACCATTGAGTTGAGATGTGAACCAAACAAGGTGAATGTCTTTTGGTTGCTGCACTGTATCTCTCAAACCCTAGCAGTCAAAAAGAAGACTAAGTAACGTGGCACAATCTGACTGATAATCAAATCAATCGGTCGATCTGTTCACTCCCAACTTCCTCCTCATGTAGTCAAGTTGTACCAATGGATCTCAGATTGATACCCGATCAATCTGTTTCAATTAAGCTCTCTCCAACCGGTTGATCTGATCGCGAAGTCGTACTATTTTTGTCATTCGATTCAATCATTTTCAATTACAATTAACGACTACGCCACTCTAATTCTATACAGACTCACTAATCAATAAAAAGTAATAAAATTACAACTCGATATAAATATGTGTTTTGTCATATGAAAATTGCCAATACAAAAAGACTCCGAAATTTGATTCGTATAGGCAATTACGAGTTTTGACTTAATTTTTTGTCATCACATTTATCTTATACAGATCTGTTTTGGCTATATACCTATCTATGTTCAATAAATATAACTTTTTGTGTGGATGTGACATACTCAACAAGTTCTATAAAGCGAAGGATTTCAATTGTTGTTGTGGGCCTGAGCCAAAATTGCATCGGACTGGACATTAATAAAATTAGACTATACCTTCTCTCGTAAGTTCAATCTTAGGCCCCATTTCGCTAAGGTTTTTATTTTTAAAATACTTATTTTTTATTTTACGTGACAGGTTGTTCTCTTGCAATATATCGCTATTTTTAATTCAAAATAATAAATATTTTTTTAAATAAATATTTATTTTATAAAGTGAAACACATCCTTAATCTGATACCTAAAACGAAAATTCTAACGTCACACCTATTTGCACACACACACACACACACACACACACACACTCATAGTAAGGGTGGGTCTCACACACACAAGATGTATAGTGTGTGCGACAGTGCGAGTTACACCCCAATTATTAATATTGGTACGTAATAAGGTGAGTTTGGATATGGAGGTAGAATGATTGAACCCAAAATGCTTGTCAAGTACACGTGGCTAGATTTGTACTCTGCTATGAACACGTGCAAAAAAGAACGAACAATGCTACTCATAGAATAATTTAAACACAACATATTACACAATCCCTTATATACATGTGGGATCCACATAAAGTAGTGTATGTGAAGCACATATATTTGTAAGAGACTGTGTTTGAATTATTGTGAGTATCATTTTTGTAAAAGAACAACTGGTTATTGGTTGTTGTCAATGAAAAATTCTAACTACACACTCATTTGCACACTCCTACTCACAATAAGGATGAGTCCCATACATATTGGGTATGTAGTGTGTACAAATTTCACCCCTATTATAAATATCGGAAATCATATCTGCACTGACGGTTTCCGTAGAGAAACTGTACTGACGGCCACGCGCGGTAGTTCTCCGGCCGCCGGACGGCCGATCCGAGCCGTCCAAAAATTTAAAAAAAAAACGAGGGGGCTAGCTCGGGAATCAACGGCATCCGAAGTGTGTAAGGTGCTTAATCCCGTGAATATACATATATACACAAAAAAAGAGTGCACGGATCAAGCACCTTAGACACCTCGGATGCCGTTGATTCCCGCGATAGCCCCCTCGTTTTTTTTTTTTTAAATTTTTGGACGGCTCGGATCGGCCGTCCGGTGGCCGTAGACGGCCTCGCGTGGCCGTCAGTACGGTTTTTTCCTACGGAAACCGTAGGTGCAAATAGTAGGACTCCTATAAATATGGATGTGTATTTACGTGTGAAGATAGAATGATTGGTTGTCAATTATTATCTTTAGATAATAATTGGGGTCCACATGTAGTAGTGTATGCGAACTGACGAGCAGTCCGTTTTGCTTTCGTAGCGACCCTTTCTTTGACTTTTACAAATCCAAATGTACGGAGTAGAAAATTTATAATAAACAAACGTTGGTGTACGTTGTTGTTGACGTCACTAGTTAAGTCACATTGGATGACAATCACGACACTCATCTTTACTATTTTATGTACGTTGTTGTTGACGTCACTAGCTAAGTCACATTGGATGACAATGGCTTTGTTTTAATTTTATTTTTTAATTATTATTCTATATCTTACATGGCCGTTTGTTTATTAAAACAAAATTAAAACGAAGTCATCGTGAACCCAGTTTCTACTAACGAGGTTGGTTGAAATCTGCATAATAATCTACGCGTTTACTCCATCACATGTACAAAAAAGTGTTTTAGATTTTTAGATTTATCTTCTGATTTGGTTTCTTAAAAAGCATAGATCGATCTGTTTCTTTCTCCTAGAGGCACTGCATTGGATAATGACATGGGCTTGAACCCACGAACAGGGGTATACCCCACTTGTTAGTTTGAGGAGATAACTTTGTTTTTCAACGAAGACTATATTTCAAATAGCGCTGCTGAAAGTAATTTTTCTAACTTGCACATGGTCTTGTCCCATCTCTATGGGGCTCATTTTGAATCTCATAAAAAATATAGAAAAATATTTATAAATTTTAAAATAATATTTTAAAGGATTCTGTAAAAAATCAGATCTAATGAGTACTGATAAGTACTCCCTCCGTCCCTTTTTAAGTGTCCTGCTTCGTAATTCCAACTTATTAAAAAGATATCATCATTACACCTTTTACATTAACTTTTTCCTCCACTTTTCTTACTTACCCATCATCATTACACTTTTACTCACTTACTTTTTAAAATGGAATCTACTTTTAAGGACAAAATAGACAACTCACCAACTTTTACTCACTAACTTTACAAAATGGACACTTATTAAAGGACAGCCCAAAATGAAATACCGGACTATAAATAAGGGACGGAGGGAGTAATATTTTTAGATTTGTAGGAGCAAAAATGCTCAACTGCACAGTTTCAAACATACGAAACCAAAAATAATATTTACCGATGTACGTTAGAGCTGTTTTTTTATAGGGCCTCATAAAACATTATTTTAAAATTTTTGCATTTTTTTTGTATTTTTGTGAAATTTTGAGTGACCTCCATATGAAAAATATAATGGATGGTGTAGTGCATGTAACATCTCACTTGTCGTTTATTGAGTAATGCTATTGGTACGGACCAATAGCATAGGGAAAATGCACCGACGGCCGCGCCGGACCGTCTCCGGCCACCGGACGGCCTATCCGAGCAGTCAAAATTAAAAAAAAAATCGAATGGGTCTGCGTGGGAATCAACGGCATCTGACATGCATAGATGCTCAATCGAAACACCAATTTTTTTGTATATACATTTTTTATGAAAAAATAGGTGTTTGAATTGAGCACCTACGCATGTCGGATGCCGTTGATTTCCACAGAAACCCATTTGGTTTTAAAAAAAAAAAAATTGGACGGCTCGGATTTGCTGTCCAATGGCCGGAGACGACCCGGCCTGGTTGTTAGTGCATTTTCTCTACGGTACCGTCGGTACGAATATGATTTTCGTTTTTTAATTAACAAATCGGGAACAACAGAAGTCCAGTTTGTTTGGATCAAACCTGACACGAGAATATTCTACTTTGATAAAGTGGTCCTAGACATAGTGACGTTTTTAACCCTTTTAACAACCACTCGTGCCCTCTCATGATTCGCCGCTTTTCTTCCTCTGCCCTCCCCGAATTCAACAACTACAGTACTACTTTTTCTTTTATTTTTTTATGGTGTAGACGAATTCTACGACTACTCTTATCTGTTTCTTAACTTCTTCCAGAGGCAACTGCAAAACTACGGCAAGTCTCAAAGTGGGGCACACCCACTTGTTAGTTTGACTAGAGAACTTGTTTGAGAAGTACTACTATATTTCAAAAAGTGCTGCTGAAAGTGATTTTTTTTAATAACCAATTGTTTGAATCAGTTTATGGACTGACAATTAATCTTAGAAATTATAAGGTTCCGTTTTATAACAGTGATAAATTGATAAATTTCGTAAGGAGATGTGATTAGTATTGAGATTGATAATGGGAAGGAATTGATAATGAATATGTTTGTTTAGGATGAGATTAAATGATGAGATTTGATTGATAGAAGAAATTGATAATGAGAAAGGATTAGTAATGAGAGGGGGTTAAGATTGGATTACGAATATCAAGTTCCAATGGATATTGTTAACACCCCTTATGGGCCGGATTGTTTATCCCATGGGAGTACCAATTCGGACAAATTTTAGAAAACCAAGCAAAGTATTACTAATACCATCACCTTAGCAATCCAATCCCAACCTCCCATCCGTTTATCAAACGGGGCCTAAATCCATCATCCATTTGCAAGAATCCTACTTATGAACTTGGCCCACAAATGTCAATACGTAACACGTGAAAAGTTTCAAACTAAAACATTTAGAAAAAGCTTCTGATAAAAAAAAAAGGTTTGAACTTGGCCCACAATTGAAAAGTTTCTAGACTTTGACCACTAGGTGAATGACTTGGGCAGTAATTTTATTAATTACTTGATCCACGTTACACGTATATCTGGATAGGTTACTTTTTTCTCCAAGAATTGCAAAAAAGGCTTTTGAATTCATTATATTAAGGTGTTGAGAATTGTGATTTCTTAATAAATAAAATTATCCAGTTGTGATGTCTCACTTTTAAAATGTGCGAAAAAGCTTCTGATAAAAAAAAATGCGGGAAAAAGCAATTAGTCTATACCGGGATATTGCACACGTTTTTGTTCCACACACATACGTCGTACGCAGGGTTGGTTGCAACATATGATGTCAAAAGGGATGGGTGTAAGCCCAGAGGAAGTCACCTATGAAGGTAACCCAATTTATGCGATTAGATATCTCATGAAGGAAGTTTAATGTATTGCGTGAATTGAATACACACATTCATTCAGTTTCAAAGCACAAATTCCCCTCCAAATTCTTAATCATAACAGTTTTATGTATTAGTTAAATATATCGAACAATTGTCTCATTTTAAAGGTGCATTTTATCCTATTAGTGGTACTAATCATTAAGAATGGACGAAATGGTTTTCTTTCTTTTGTCCCACTAACGAGTCACACATACACCCTAGTATATCGTCATGGACGCTGAGGGCATTCCCCAAAAGCGGGGGATTTCCCAACATTTCTTATTGATTGCCTTGTATTTTTAATAAGTTGTTTAATCGTTTGGCATCTTGAATTGTTATTGATTGTCTTGTATTTTTAATAAGTTGTTTAATCGTTTGGCATCTTGAATTGTTTACATAATAGGATGGTTTAGATCGATCTCAACTAGATTGGTACCAATTATATCTTCATTGCACTTATATATATTGCTATTGGAAACTATGCATTCATAAATTTTGCTATTGTTTGCCATTTATTGGAAATTTTTTAACAAATGGCGATCAATCTCTATATTTTGGAGTCGTCTCTACATATACAGAGAATCAAATGTGGGTTTTTATTTTAGAGACCCAAAATGAAGATATTGAGATGGGTTGACGATGATCTTATTGATCTCCTTTGTTTTCTCTTCGAGAAAATTGAAGTGCGGTTGAACTTTCACATTATTTTTATTTCCCCATGTTTTATTGTTGTTGCAGTTATTATTCAAAATCTATATTTCAATGCTAAAATTCCGATCTGTGTTTCATTTGGAGAAAAGTCACGCGGTTTTGACATGGTCGAGGAATAATAAGAAAGATAACTGGAGAGATCAAACATCCTGAAAACAGTTGCATAACGATTCTGACTATGGGAACCCATACTTGGGGTATCGAAAATGTCAACACAGACGGCTTGTGGAGCTGATCACTTTTGAGTCCTAGACGAATAATTCGAACCGGTAATTAATGTGAAAACAACTGTTTTGGTGACCTTACAAAAAATCATCTCCATTGAATACGCATAAGTGGTTGATCCAACCTTCAAAATTTCAGCTGATCAAAAGAAAAAAAAAAAAAAAACCTTCAAAATTTCAGGATCATAAATTATGAATGAAATTTGAAAGATTGGATTGACCAACTACACATATTCAATTGAATAATTTTATGCAAAGCCACTCAAAAAATTATTTTAACATTAACAAAAGATTTTTGGATTATTTGCATGGAACATAAACATGGTCCTGTTGCCGTCAATAGTGTACCCTTGAAGATCGTACCCCAACTAGCAATTATCCTTGCTTACAACACTCCCCGCGAAAATTCAAAGCAAGCACAAATTAATCGACCACTTTAACATACATTTAGCTTGGAATTCATGAATTCAAGAAGAACGGAGCAATTTTCAATCTTTTAAAAAGCAATCCACTTATTAGTCTTCTTTATTCATTTCATGGAACCTCACTTTGCCGATTTCTTTTCACGTAATGCTCCTCACTTCGCCGATTTCTTTTCACATACATTAGTCTTGCGTCCTGGAGCATTACTAACAATTTGCGTCAACAATTTGACGTGCAAATGTCGGGAATATTTTATGGTCTTCTATTGACAATTTGACGTGCTGATTCATGACGGTTTACCAAACCCAGGAGTATCAATTTGACGTGCTACTGTTCTGCCCTGCCCCAGAATATCTTGCATGTCCCCAGCTATCAAGTAGAAACAGAATTGCATAAAATTTGTTTCATTCATGCACCAAAATATTCAAACGTATCGAAAATACTAAAGAGTCCAAAGGAATAAAAATAGCTTAAAGAAATTGATATTCACGCTCCATTTTAATAGGTCAGGCGCATTTTAAAATCTTGCTTAGGACCTCGAAAATCTCAGGGCCAGGATTGCGATAGAGAGATGCCGTGCAAAGTTATGTACCTTTGTTTGGTTTTCATCTTTAGATATTTTAGTTTTGTTTGTAGGTGGAGAGGGAAATAAGGTAATGAGTAGAGCGAGATAAAAAGAAAAAAATAAAAAAAATAATTAAAAAAATAGAAAAATGATTGAAAAAAATAATAATAATAATTTAAAAAACAAAAACAAAATAAAATAAAACTTAAAAACGAACAAAGCCCACGTCACGTAATCTTCCATTTCCGTGGAAGAGACGCGCGCGGGGGGACTCAATTAAAGGCCGACATTTCAACGGAAACCACCACCAACACACAGAAATTACAAAAAAACCACCACCAACTCAAAGACCGACATTTCTCTTCCTTTTCACTTACAGCATATGTCACAAACTCCAAAGCACGGCTATGAATTCTGAACAATATTACAGTATACCAATGAGGAGGGCTTGGTTACTATTTCACTGACTCCGAAGCACCATATATATAAAGTCCACTCTATCAACTGCAAGGCATTATTTTTTTTAAAGAAAAAAAAAGAATTAAGAAATACTGATGGAAACCATTCGAGTCTACGAAATTAACAATACTATCCGTCAACGTATTAAAAAGTATAATAGAAAAGTAAAAATTGTGAATACCGGAATTGTACTTAAAGTAGGCGATGGTATTAGATGTATTCATGGTCTTAATGAAGTAATGTCAGATGAATTACTAGAATTTAAAGAGGGTACAATCAGCATTGCTCTGAATCTCGAATCAACTATTGTTAGTATTGTCAGGAATGGATTCAAAAATATCGTTCAATGGGGGCATCTTGTTAATCATAGTGGCGAAAATTTATTTTTTTAGTTAACCATAATAAGATCGTTAAATAATTAAGGCATACAATACAAATTACAAAAATATATCACATAATTTCACTTAAATTATGTAAAAATAAGCACAAAATATCAGACAAAATTTGAGAGTATGTTTTACTTGAACATCGATAAGTTTTAGAATAATCGATATAGTTTATTAATGATATTATTTTAAAATATTACTCTTAGACGGTTAAAAATAAATACAATTAAGAAAGAATCGATCCAAGTGACAAATAGTTCGAAAATCAACAAATATAAATGCACCATATGACGAAATTGAAACATAAAACTAGTTTTATATGTATATTTTTAAGATATATGTACTTGTTTATGCGTAGTATTACACTTAATTTCATAATTATACAAAATATACAAAAATATAACAAAATTATTTTAGTTTCCCACGTGCCCCCTTTCCCTCTGTCCCTGAGTGTTGTATTAATGGGCGACGATTTGATAATACAAGAAACAAAATTCTTCATAGGCAACAAGTTGTATTGCAAGGGGTTTGATTTTCTCTCGTGGTTTTTACCCATTTTAAGAGGTTTTCTACGTATATTGTTGTGTTCATCGTTTATTGTTCTTCAATTCCTTTTATCTTGAATGTTAAGTATTTAGATAGCAAAAAAAAGAAATTTTCATGTGTGTGTAGGGCCCTCCTAATTGGAAGAAAAATTTTTGATAAAGAAGTTATAACATTTTCTCTATGCAAACTTTTCATTCAGATTTCAAGATAATGAAAAGTTTGATGAATTTGATCGAGCATCTATAGGTATGGAATTGAGCTGATTTTTCGCAAGAATCCTTGTAAAAATATTTTACATTTAATAAACGGTTCGGATAATTTCTATGGGACCTATGGTTAGCAGTTCTGTTCTAAATGAACTTTTGATGGGAGTATGTATCAGATAAAAATCGTGTTAAAAACGAGTCAGATAAACGAACATATACTGGTATCTAAGGTTATCGATTCCGTTCCGTACCGGCCGGTATGTACCGTTTTTGATAGAATCCGGTACCCTACACATCTAATTCCATTCCGGCTCAAAATACCAGTCGGTACCGGCCAATACCGGATAGTACCAGATAACTTTTAAATTTATTTATTTCTTCAAGTACCGGACGATACCGGACAAATACTGGAATATTTTTTATTTTTTTTGTTTTAAAAAGTGTATATTATACTATAAATTCTTTTAGGTGGAAAAATAACACTAATAGCGATCAATCCGAAACGGTACCCGGTATCTCACCGGTACCAATACGTACCATACTAGTAAGAAAATTGATAATCTAACCGGTACGGTATTCGGAACCTTGCTGGTATCCTTTTCGTCAATAACACTACTGGATTTGTACCAAAAAAATAATACTACTGGATCGTTATTTTCATTTTCGGTGATTAAACGAACGTTATCTTACCTGTGGAAACGACACCGTTTTAAAGACATGATCCGTCTATTTGCACAGCGACGTGGAGCGATTCGTGGAAGGCGGGGGAAGCGATTCATGGAAGGCGGGGGAAGCTTCTTAGAAAGCCGTATGGTAAACGTCGATAGGTCCTTTGTTCTAATCTACTGAATTTTCTCTCTCTCTCTCTCTCTCTATATATATCGAACCCTAGCTAATATACAGCCATAAATAAAAGTACAAAGCTCTCCTCAGTCCTCCCAACCAAAATGGAGAGAACAATATTTGTTGCTATTCTTCTCCTTTTCTCACTTCCGCCTCTGATCTCCACCACTAAAACCCACCACAGCTACCTCTCACCACCAAAAACTCACTTCTCACCACCATCACCGCCAAAAAAACCTCACTTCTCACCACCGTCACCGCCACCAGAAACTCACTTCTCGCTGCCATCACCACCCAAAAATACTCGCTTCTCACGGCCACCACCAAAGAGCACTGCACCGAAAACTCA